>JADHKO010000083.1:24543-45336 GCA_019925425.1 Ophiostoma pallidulum | reverse complement strand
CCGCCGCCCCGCCCGCCCCCCCCCCCCGCCCCCCCCCCCCCCCCCCCCGCCGCGCCCCCCCCCCCCCCCCCCCCACGCCGCAGGGGGGGTAATCAAGAATGATAAGAACAGAGAAAAGAGAAAAATGTGCATCGTACTGGCTTAAAGGCTGTGACCTTTCCGCTTGGGATGTAATAAACGTCTAGGCCACCTTTGTTGACCAGCTGGCCCTGCGGACCACCGTTGCCGACCTGGGGCACGCGACGAACGGTGCCGTTACGGGCGCGGAAAAAGAGCACGGCTGTCCAGTAGTTGGACGTGTCCTCCTTGAAGTTGCATGACGTGCACGTAGACATCTTGGCCAGGTCGTGCGACTGCGGGTCCATGGTGATGTTGAACGAGTTGCCGCCGACAACTTGGTGCAGGTGAGGCGTGTACAGCTGGCCTGGGTTGACAATGGGGTCGGTGCGCTCGACGACGAGCTGTGAGCACGCAAAGCGCAGCATATTCTGGGCGGCGGCGTTGGAGGCCAAGAGGCCGGCAACGGCAGCAAAGGAAGCTGACTTCATTACGGTGGTGGCAGTGGTGGCAGTGGTGGAGAAATGAAACAGTACCGGATGTTAGCCCGGAGAGGGAGGTGATGCAAACTCGCTGAATACCTGACGCTGGCCACAAATAGTACGGGCTGGAGACAGGCAACAAAGAAACAAAAAGAAGAAGGGTGGAAATGGGGATGGGGGGACTGTCTATGCTACACGTTTATATATACCCCCGGGAAAGGGGAGAGATGGGAGAGAAATAGAAAGAGGTGGAGATAAACCCCTCCCGTGGTCTAAGAAACCAAACGGTCTTCTTCGTCTCATCTCTGCCTTTTCTTGTTATCATTGTCTTATTAGACGCCGTGCATCATTCTCGGCTTGTCTTCAACGGCATTCCATATCCCAGTGATAGGTAATATCAAGCAGTATACAAAGAAGTATACGAGGCGGCCACCCTGGTCTCGCTTATAAAAGACATATGACAAAGTGTCCGTCTCTATTAATTTCCAAAGCGAGTCTGGATAAAAGGCTTCCTTCCATTTTAACCTTAGTTTAGGACACCAGAAGCCCCACGTTGTATTCGGTACTTCGATGTGACTTTGCCACCACAGCTAAAACCGCAAAAACGACGGCCACGTCCACCAAATTCTGCGGCCGCAACCGCATATCCTCACATATGTAGTTTTTGATGACAGAGGTGGGGAGGCCTGAACGAGCTCTGGGGCCTGCCCTAGTAACACTGCCTACACTGCGAGCTAGAATAAGATGAGCAAGGCCTAGAATAGGGAAGGCTCATACATTAGGAGGTGTGCGAGGGAGTCTTTGTCCCCTCTTTTTCTCGAGACGTAGAGGCCTCTCTACACGTGCTGCTCTCACCGAGAGGACCGTATCAACACAAGGCAAGATGAACACAGAACAGGTGACTAGGAAACTGTGCTTATTGACGATAACAGCTCCTCTGCCGAGGACTCGGCTCTATCTAGACGCCACCCCACGCCCAACACGACAGGGCCCTGGCTCCTTACACGGCTGTGACCTTGCTGGCCACCTCCTTCTCGCCGCAGGCAACGATCTCACCGCTTGCCGTCTCCTGGTCGGCGCTGGACGTCTTCACGTCGACGCCCTCGATGGCGTGGGCGCAGACGTAATTCTTGAAGTCGCGAGATGGGACACCCTAGATGGCCAGTCAGTATAGAACTTGGAAAAGGGAGAAGAACAAGGGGACGTACATTCAAAAACATCTCGTCAATCTCCTCAAGACTCCGGTCCTTGGTCTCCGGGAAGTCAAAATAGATATAGATGAAGCCGAGGATGCCGCAGCCGCCAAAGATGAAGCCGAGCTTGGTGCCAATGTTGGCGTAATCGGCGCTGATGAGGTAGGGGCTGCCGGCGCTGATGAAAAGGTTGGCAATGTAGGTGATGACGCTGCTCAACGAGGTGGTCTTGGAGCGTAGGCGGTTGGCAGTGATCTCGCTGCATACGAGCAGGAGCAACAAGCTGCAGTTGTAGGCGAAGAGGAAGATGCACACCATGGCGACCAGTAAGCTCTGGGCGGCGTGGCTGCCGGGCTTGGCCACGCCGACAATGGCGAAGAGCAGCATGCAGATGGAGCAGACGCCGAAGCCCCAGAGCAGGATAAGGCGGCGGCCGATGTAGCGGACGATAGGGAAGGACGCATAGGCGCCAAGCATGCTGCAGATGCTAGTAATCACGGTGATGAGGAAGGCGTTGCTGACGCCCGACAAGATGAAGAAGACGGTACCGTAACCGTAGATGAAAGAGATACCCATAAACGACTGGGCAATGCCCGTCACGACGGCGATACGCGTGCGCCGCCGGGTGACAGCGCCGCGGAAGCAGTCCATGTACGTCGCCGTGCCCGAAATGCGGCGGTCGGTCTCGACCATGGCCACGATCTCGTTGATCTCAGCGGCTAGCTCCTCTTCCGGCCACGTCGTGCCGCGCAGCTTCACCAGTGCCTGCTTGGCTTCCTCGACACGGTCGTGCGTTGCGTACCAACGCGGCGTCTCCGGCAGCAGCGGGATCAGGAAAAGCATCAACAACGGCGCGGCCATCAGGGCGAAAATAGGTGTGCGCCACGCATACGAGTTGTCTAGCTTGTACACGCCCTGGATAATACACGCGCCCACAAAGGTCGCCGTGTTGGTCACGCTCTGGAAGAGCATTCTGAAAAGTTAGGGCGAGAAGGGAAACGAGACGACACGAGAGGGGACTTACGTGATCGTGCCCCGGTACTTGGCCGGCGCCACCTCCGCCCAGTAGACGATGCAGAAGTTAGTAGCGAAGCCGATGCCGAGACCGGTGACGGTGCGCCCAAAGACCATAACGCCCATGTTAGGCGCGACGAGTTGGATGACGGGCCCGATCAGCGACGTGGTAGCGGTCAGGTACAAGCCCACGATGCGGCCAAACCGCTGGCCAACCCAGCCCGAAATCGCGGAGGCAATGATAGCGCCGGCAATCAGCATGCCGTACAGCATCGTCTGGTCGCCGGCCGTCAGGATGTACTCGCCCGTCTTGGGGGAGATGGAGCCAAAGTCGCGCTGGAAGCGCGGAATGGCAATCAGCCCCGAGATGGACGCCGAGTCGAAGCCATACAGCACCGCGCCCAGCGATACTATGAGGCAGTAGCGGATCGTCTTCCAGTTGCTGCGCCGCCACTGCGGATCGGTGGAGGCCGTCATGGTTGGTCGTCGCCTGTTGTGTCTGTGAGTTGCCTCGTGTGTCGGTCGTTTGTCTTCGTTCTGTCTGTCTTCCTTGTGTCTGTGTCTTCCTTCTGCCTCTGTCTTCCTTTGGGCAGTCGTTGTCTGCGCCGCCCTATATACGCGCAAGGCCACAACACTGGACTGGCAATCATCCCCAAATCCCAAGCCTCGTACCTTGGTGCTCATTGTCTGCATATTGCAACTCGGATCTTCCGCGGAGTCGGCCCATGCCTCCCGACGGCCCAGCCTATCTACTACGGTCTTTCCGGCGTATCTCTGCTACGGAGTAATATTTCCTGCAGATCTACTATGTTGTGTTTGTTTGTGATTGTGCGTCTGTTTTGTGTATTGACTAGACCAAGTACGTCTTGTGTCTTCATAGTGTATCTCTGTTGTGGATCCATTGTGTATCTCCATTATCCATCTTTTATCTCGTACGTGAAGATGTCATATAATCAGAGCACCGGGCCGAGCAAAAATTGGCACACGGGTGGTGATGATAATGATGATAAGTGTAACATCGAGTAATATCTTGTATTGTAGAAGAAGTTCGTCTTTCTCCGCGATCTGAACTAGATACGAACAACATCGTTGAGGTGAAGCGTCGTTCAAAACCTACAGGGCTTTCGAATAAGAGCGCCTCTCGATTATCATCTATACAGAGTGGCGTAGGCCTGTCATCGCGCGGCGTTTTCGCGCACCCGATGTCGTCGAGGAGATGGATCGAGGAGGCAGGTCGCCGTGAAGGGAGAAGAAGTTGGTGCGCATCGCTCAGAGAGCGCAGCGCGAAGAAAGCAAGGTCACCTCTCCAATTTTTTACTCGACAGATTGCCTAAGCATGTTTTTCTCAACGGCCAGTTCTACGCACCGAACAGAACCGTAGCCATCTTCGTGGGCTAGTTTCGGGGGGCATTGTATCGAAGAATGGAGATTGCTCGCTATCATGCTATACCGGGCTTATATTGGACTAAACCTACTCGCCAATCTACGCCTCCGGCTCCGGAACAATGCCGGGGCCCTTCCACAACAGCTCCTTGGTCAGGAAGAACTTTTCGCGCTGCGCGTACGTGGTCACCAGCGGCTCCCAGAACGGCTTCTGCACAGGGCCGAGCGTCAGGCCGCTGGCCGAGAAGATGGCCTGCTGGTCGGCGTCCGTGCCCTGCAGCGGCGGCCACGAGGTCTTGTTGTAGGCCAGTTTCAACGCGGCGTCGCTGACGGTGAGGGCAGTCTTACGCATGTCGGAGGGCACGTCCACGCCCATCATCTTGGGGAAGCAGAACAAGAAGGGGACGTCGATGCTGTGGTAGGCCCGGTTGGCAAACGCGGTGCCGGCCGGCGCCACCAGGTCCACCTGGTCCACAAGGTAGAGGTGCACCTTGCCCTTACCGCTGCCGGTCTTGAGATGCGTCATGGCCACGGCCTCCGCAGCGGCGTCAATCAATGCGTGGCTCGTGGCGGCCACGAGGGCATCCGCCACCGCCTCGCGGGTGGGCGGCGTGGCCGAGTCCATGCCGTAGTGGTGCAGCACGGTGGCTGCGTAGTCGGCATCGTCGTACACCTTGGCCCAGGCTTCGAGCATAGCCTCCGGGGCAAACAACTTCCAGGTGGGGTGCGTGTACGCATTCTCCTCTCGCGTCTTGCCGATGTAGATATTCTCGATCCAGTCGGGCACGACGTCCAAATCCTCGAGGAGGCTGGTGCGGTTCTCGGAGGCGTCAAAGTCGGCGTCAAAGAAGGGGGGATCCTCGCACAGGATAGTCTCGACGCGGCCGGCGCCCAGCGCGAAAAGCTGCTCATAGGGCGCGCGGCGCACCGCTGCCAGCTTCTCCTCGTCCGACGCGTCCGCCGCCACCCCCAGCGCCGCTACGGTCTTGTCGAAGGTGACCTGTGCCACCGCGTACGGCACCGGGTCTATCGTACCTGGCGACATGACCATAGCGTTCTGTGCCACCGGCGTGTTGCCGCGCAGCTGCGCCACCACCGCGATGGCGCCCGCGGACTCGCCGATCATGGTCACGCGCGTCTTGTCGCCGCCAAAGTAGTGGATGTTCTTCTGGACCTAGGGAGGGCGTCAGCGTCTCTTATCTAGCTGTCCGCGCGATCGAGGCAAGGCGACCTACCCACTGCAGCGCCAGGCGCTGGTCGTGAAAGCCGAGGTTACTGTAGCCGACCTCGCCGCGGGCGCGGGCGGCGGCGCGCAGCTCCTTGGACGTGAAGAAGCCCAGCATGCCCAGCCGGTAGTTGACGCCGACAACGACCACCGGCTGGCCGGTCTGCACGCTCTGACTACACAGGTACTGGCCGTCTGTGAGTGTTAGACAGGTAAAAGAGCGCGCTCCCACGGGCGGGCTCAGCGCGCCGTCCACGTACCATGTAAACAGCCTCCGTCGCCCAGCTCAAAAGAGCCGCCGTGGATCCAGACGATCACCGGCAGCAGGCTGGCGGTCGGCGGGGTGGCCGCGGCACCCTTGAGCGTCTTCAGCGGCGTGTAAACGTTGAGGTTGAGGCAGTCGAACTCAGACATCGTGTCGTGAAAGGTCAAGCGCGGGTACATGTGACCCATGCTGCTGAAGAACGGGTCGATCGGCTGCGGTGCCCGCGGGCCCCATTTCGTCGCGTCCCACACGCTTACCGTCGACGGCATGTCCAGCAGCGCCGCCTCGTGCCACCGCCCCCCAAAGCGCGCGTACTGCAGGTTGCGGAAGTTCGCCACCGACAGCCCGACATTCGGCTGCGTCACCAGGCCGTTGATCACCAGCTTGCCAATCTCCACCCGCACGCTGTCCTCGGATGGCGTCGTCACCACGGCAGCCACCGTCTCATTGTTGCTGGTCGAAGCCATGGTTGTTGTGCGTCGGTTTTGCTGCTTGTTGTTTGTTGTTTGCTTTCTGTTTCTTGCTCTGTACGTATCGCACGCGGCAGAGAGGATGCATGCCCGGTCGTCCTTTATACGACCGTTCACGAAACAGTGAGCACGTTTGCGCTCGGACACATAAGTTTCCGCCTGGCCGGCGCCCCGCGGCTCGCAGCTGGCAGCACCGGCTCCGCCGCGGGGTACGACGAGCGGACCGCGGGAAGTCCGTCTTACGAGAGTCTTGGGCGTTTACGGAGTGGTCAGAAGCGAGCCCAGAGTGTGGCTGGCTCGCATTGCGGTGAGACTTTACGCCGCCACGCCAGGAAAGTCACCGAGCCACCCACTCTTTAAACACACAGAATAAAATAGAGATAATGCACCACCGGTCCAGTTGCCGACAGGCTAGACGACGAGACGACAAGACAGGAAGCAGGGGAGATTACATGGGCGACGAGCGGTGCGTGAAGCGTGAAGCGGCCCGCTCGCTCGCTTGCCGAGGGCTGTATTGGTCGAATTTCCCCCCCTTTGACTCCCACTTACGGAACTGCCGAACACCCCGGACTTGGGGGGTTGGGGGGGGGAAGGGGGGGATGTCCAGTTCTATTGATATTTCCCATCTGGGCGCAATACATTGATTGGATGAGAGCTGCTTGTGGTGTGGAGAGGATAAAGACAAGCAAGGGAGTGGCATTTTTTCCGTGCTGGTTCATGTCCAGCAAGGATCATGATATTAATATAAAGCTGTAGTAAGATACTTGGAGATACCACGCGATTCCCCGCCCAAAAATATCCATAACTAGCCCGCGGTTGTCTTGTTTACTTTTGTTACAAGGCCGTGCTCGTGGCCGTGCTCGTGGCCGTGACAGCGATTTTAACGACGGCAGAAGAATGTTGATAGTCGTGACGAGGAGCGGCCGCCTCCCTACTCCACAATCTAGTCGTGCGACGCCCCACTTTATTTCGGCCACTTTCTGCCCTCTCTATGCTTAAAGAGAGTGCTGCCCACCCAGTTGCCCACCCCACCCAAATGCAAACCCCATACAAATTGCCCATACAAAAGTCGACAAAAGGTACAAAACCTTCAATAAGATTATAAAAATATCATCAAAAAATGACATTCAATCCATAAAAATACAAATAGTAATGTGCATTTATTTTAGTATTTTTCAATTAATATATGTGGAGATATGAACGTGTTTTGTTGAATTTTCGAGAAGTTAAATTTGTATGTGATTTGAAAAGGGTGCAGCATTTGCTGGGGTGGGCAGTTGGGTGGGCAGCACTCGCTTTAGAGAGGGCAGAAAGTGGCCGAAATAAAGTGGGGCGTGGCACGATTATGGTCAATATCCTAGAGCGACGGGAAGACAGCAAGGCAGTAAGAGATCGAGCGGAGAAAGAAGCGGAAACGGAACGAAACATAATATGCTTAAACGAAATCGCAGGGAAAAGGGGCAAGAGTGGCAGAAAATCGAATAGTAGTCAAGAGATCACCGCTTCTGGAACGACCGCGGTACTAGCAGAGCATAAAAGGAGGGAGCAAGGGCGACGACGGGCATGTCGAACGCAGGAGACGAAGAAGAGATATGCAAAAGGAGGATAAGAAGTGGCAAAAGTATAACTGCCTGCCAAGAACAGACAAGAAAATGTGAAAAAACCCGGGTTGCGTGGGTTGCTGACCACAGCCAGCCCGGCTTTCACTCTGGCGTCGCCAACCGAAGGCTAATAGAGGCACCGAGCGCGGAGAAGCCACTCACTCACATCGCACAGACGTAGTCGGTGACCGTGGGGAAGAATGACGACGCCAGAAGTAGAGGCCAGTGCCGACTTAAGAGTGGTTGTCTGACTTCGTTGGCCAACTTCTTAGGATTAAAACGTTAAAAACGGTAGGACTCGCCGGCTGGACCTTGGTCACGACAAAGCCCGCGTGTGAGCGGCAATGGCGAGCCCGGTCCCTCCCTGGTTGGGCCTGCCCTGGCCAAGTCGTGCCACAGGTCGAGCAAAACACTTGTCGAGTCTGCATCCTCAATACTTCAGCCAGTGGTAGGTATTTCTACTTTTCCATTGGTTCTGCATCCTCAATGTATATATACAAAACAGGCGTGTGTGTTGGCCGGCTAAACGCCAACAAATCACGACCCCCCAGAGTGTCCGCTCATCCGCTCGTCCGTTTGTCGGTCAAAGTCGATGTCTCATGCGTCCAGCTCGGCGACCGCAGCTTCCGCATCCTCGGAGCTCCATGCCTGCAAAAAAAAAGAATGTCAGCCAGCCGTTCATCAACAAACTAGAGTCCAGTGTACCTCTCCCCCTCTCCCCCGAGATGGCTTACCCGCACTGCTCCTGCGCCACCCAGCTCCTTCTCCAGGCCACCCTCGAACTCCCGCGGCGCCGACACGCGGTCGGGGTACGTCAGCTTGACGATGTAGGCGACACTGAGGACCACGGCAACGAACGCGCCAATCTGCGCAAGGCCACTGCCTGTGGTCGTCCAGGTGTACTCGAATGGCGAGAACATGCCGAGCCGATCGTAGTCCTCATGTGCCGGTTCGCCGTAGTTGCGGCGCTCCTGCTTGTCCCACCAGTCGCCGTAGGGGTCGCGGAACTGCCGCTTGGCCGGGGCGGGGTTGACATAACCGCCGTTCTGGAGGGGGTCCTCAGCCTCGGTCAACCGCGGCGGCTCCGGGAACTTCTGGTTGATGATTTCGGGGCTGTTGATTGAACTAGGAATAAAGGTGCGCCGTTGCTGCTGCTGCTGCTGCTGTTGCACAGCAGGGGCCAACCGGCGCGCAGCCGCGAGAGCAGCCTGGCGCACCGGCGTCGTGCGGACAATTCGATGGGACAGCATCTGGCAAGCAGAGTATGGTTAGCAGCCGTCCACGCTAGGCGGGGGATACCAATTGGTAAGTGCACGCATCCAAACTCCCCTCCTCCTCCTGGGGCACGTCGTACTTTTCTTTTTTTCCAAATGCTGGGCTCGAACTGGCTGTCAATGGGGTTGAAGCGTTGCTCGGGGCAGAAAGATTGGTGATGTTTTTGGTCTTTGCCAATGGTCATCGGCAATTCCTTTGCGGTGTTTGGGTCACGCCGAATGGTCCGTGCACGTTCGGAGTTCATGCCTGAGGACCATTAAATCACGTGTCTGGTAACGGGACTTTCCCAGTTGGTGTCTGCGTTTGCTGTGTCGCTCGTCCAACTCGTGACTAACGGTCTACGGACGAGCACGTGACGGAGCACCGGCTCGCTCGACGCCCCCCTCCAACGCGCTAGGTCCTGGAAGGGCAGCAAAATTACGTGTAGAAAAGTTTGGGGAGCGGAACAGACCTCTGAGCAGCAAAAGCCCACCGCACCTGAAGGAAGCATTTTGGCGTTTTTCGGATTTTTGGCTGACGACCGACAACTTTCGACAACTTTTGCGTGTCGCCATCCACACAGCATCGCGGCCAGGCCCAGACTTTGACCCAAGAATCTATGGCACGATAGCTTTCCAACGACCTCCTTTTTGTCGAGCCAAATGCCCATTTTGTCGAGATCGCGGTCCCTCGCCCCATCTCTGTCCCCATCCAGACGATGAACGGGACCGCGTCTCCGGGCCCAGCAGCGACACTCTCCGACCCGCCGCCCATCGACCTGGACAGCAGCGACGACAGCCCGCTCGACGATCTGAGCTCGACGCCATCAGACGATGAGGAGCTGTTCCTGGGCGCGCTGGGGCCCCCGGCCGGGCCCGCTACCAACGGCCTCGGCCACCACGACCACGAAGGTCATATCCCAACAGAGGCGCCGCAGGAGGACACAGCCGACGACAAGACGGGTGGCAGCCCCAACGGCGCGCGTGAGCATTCCTTGACTAATGGCCACGCACGCGCCCCGGGCTCGCCCTGCGAGGACGGCGATGAACGGCCGGCCAAACGCCAGCGGACACGCGCCTCGACGCCGCCACCGCCGTCATCACCATCCGGCCGGCCCCGCAGCAAGCCAAAGGATATCTCGCCGCCGTGGAAGAAGATTGTGGCAGATGGGCCTTCGTCCTTCAGCGAGGGCGGCCGCCGCAAGTCGGGCCGCATCAATACCGTCCCGCTCGAGCTGCAGTCGGGCGACAAGCGCATCACACGACGCGCCGTGCAAGCCCACCAGACCACCAGTCCTCCCTCGGCCAAGCAGCAGACGCCCGCCGTCAGCGGGCACGCGACCCGCCATGCAGCTTCCCCCTCTGTGCCTGCTTCCTCACGACGCACTTCGGCCACAACACGTACCGCAGCCACCGCCTCTCGATCCCGCCAGCCGCCACCGCCACCGACAGCATCATCATCAACAACAACAGCAGCAGCAGCAACCACACGGCATCAACCTCCCCGCCGTGCCCCGGCTGCTGAGCCACGAACTACAACTACCTCCACCTCCGCCCCCGCCTCCTCCGCTGCACGCGCTCGGCGCAGCTCACAAAACCACTCCTCTCCTCCCAAACGAGCCCCCCAACCCGCACCTGCAGGCAGTCGGTCACAACCCGCACGGTCCAGTCGAAATGCTCGCCCACAAAGAAACGCAGCGGCGTCCCAGCTGGAGATGCCCACACGCACTACGCCGCGGATACGGCTGCGGACCCGGACCCTCACAATCCCCGTTGTGCACCCGGACCAAATCAAGCTCAAGCCGAAGCTCGCTCCGACTCTCCTCGAGTACTTTGAGACAGCCGCTGACATCCCTGTGGAAGAGGGCGGCCTGTTTGCCTCCGAGGACGATTTCCGCATATCCGATGAGATGGCTGCCAGCGATGCCGCCATTATCGTTCGTATCGAAAAAGAGACCGAAGAAGGCGGCATCCTGACCGCGCCGCGCTGCATTGCTTTCGAGCCCGAGTCCGTCGAGGAGCCGCCACGGCAGTGGGCCCATGCGGACCACATGACCAAGGCCGTGGCTAACTTCCGGCGTCTGATGGGCATCGAGCAGCAGCGGCACCGCGCGGCAGCCAAGCGTCTGGCGGAGGCCTGCCGTGCCGAGTGGGTGCGGCGCCAGCCCAAATCGGCAGAGCAGCTGGAGGTCGAGGCGCGGTCGATGTGGATTGGCCGGTACCGCATCGTAATGCGCGCCCTGGCCGGCACCTGGGAGAACGTAAAGACCGAGATCAACCGGAGGCGCGTGCGCGAGTGGGAAGCCGAAGAGCAGCGGCGCGTCAATGCCGCCCTGCAAGAGGCTGTGGCCCTGTCGGAGCAAAAACTGCAGGCCCGGCGCACACAGCAGGACTCGGAGGCTCTCTCCGACGAGGACTTGGAGGGCGACGAAGACCTGGATGACGACCTGGACGCCGACGATCTTGAATCATTATCGGAATCTGGTGACGCGGGTGGCTCCGACGGCAGCGGCAACGACGACGGTGATGGCGACGACGACGACGACGACGACGACGACGACGAAAGCAACATGTCTTCCTCGGGCGATGACGAAGTCGAAGGAGACGCAATGGAAGACGCCAAGTCCGTCGCTTCGGACGAAGGCCTGACCCAGGCCCAGCTACGGCAAAAGTATGCCAACCTACCCAGCGTCGTCGATGAGCCACCGGACAGCAAGGCTACCGGTGGAAAGACCCAAGCAGACGTCGCCGGTGATGCCGACGACGACACGAGCGACGAATCCATTGACATGGACGACGATCTCGGATCAACCGACATGGACAGCGACGACGATGATGAAGACGAAGACGGCAGCGACGCGGCCGGTGGATCGGACGGCGACAACGAAACCTCTGACAGCGAGGACGAGCAAGCAAGCGGTCTACTTGGAATGTTGTTTGGCAAGTCCGAGCTCAAGAAACTCAAGGTAGAGCCGGCGGCCGTCAAACAAGAAGATGCTGAAGGCGCCACGCCCACCACCGCAGAAGCTGCCGACACGGAGGACGGCAGAGACAAGGGAGAACGAGCAAGAGTGTCCGAGCCTAATGGTCGTGGTGGTCACGCTGACATGACTGGCACGGATGCGGTTGAAGAAAAATCCCATCCCGTACAAGAGCCTCTTCAAGTGCCTCCGGCCGAGATGTCCAAACCCAGAGAGCCCGCCTCCGTTTTAAACAACGACAACCAAGGCTACAACGACTCCGGCGCCGAAAATGATGACGACGACGACGATGTTGACATGGTCGACATGCCCCCGGTCGAAGAGGACAGTGAAAGCAAACATTCTACCGTCGCTGCCGTCGCTCCTGCGCTGAGCGTAGCTGTGATAGCACCTCCGACCGCCGACGAAGACAAGGCTGCCGCCACCAGCCCGGAAACCGACGCCGTCACCACAGCCGTCAGCCCCGATCGCAGCCAATCGCCTCGGACGCTGGACACGAAGCCGTCCGACCTGGATACGCCTATGTCCGGAGCCGACCATGCCGACGAGGCGGGTGCGGCCATGACCAAGAACGACGACGATGCCAGCACAAGCCGATCGTCCGTCTCCCCCGCACCAACAACGGTTGCGGCAGCGCCCAAGACGGAAATCCCGTTCTTGCTACGGGGTACCCTACGCGAGTACCAGCACTACGGGCTCGACTGGCTGGCGGGACTGTACGCAAACCGGACAAACGGCATCCTAGCGGACGAGATGGGGCTGGGCAAGACCATCCAGACGATTGCGCTACTGGCGCACCTCGCATGCCACCACGAGGTGTGGGGCCCGCATCTGGTGATTGTGCCGACAAGCGTGATTCTCAACTGGGAGATGGAGTTCAAGAAGTGGTGTCCGTCATTTAAGATCCTAACGTACTACGGGTCGCAAGACGAGCGGAAGCGGAAGCGGATCGGATGGACCAACGACGACATCTGGAACGTGTGCATCACGTCATACCAGATTGTGGTGCAGGACCAGCAGGTGTTCAAGCGGCGGCGGTGGCACTACATGATCCTGGACGAGGCGCACAACATCAAAAACTTTAAATCACAGCGGTGGCAGTCGCTGCTGGGGTTCAACACGCAGGCGCGGCTGCTGCTGACGGGGACCCCGCTGCAGAACAACCTGACGGAGCTGTGGTCGCTGCTGTTCTTTCTCATGCCACCTGAGAACGGCATGGGCGGTTTCGCCGACCTGTCCGAGTTCCACGACTGGTTCCACAAGCCCGAGTCGCAGATCTTGGAGAGCGGGCGCTCAGAGATGGACGAGGAGGCGCGGGCGATCATTTCCAAGCTGCACAAGGTGCTGCGACCATACCTGCTGCGGCGGCTCAAGGCAGACGTGGAGAAGCAGATGCCAGCCAAGTACGAGCACGTCGAGCTGTGCCGGCTGTCAAAGCGGCAGCGCGAGCTGTACGACGGGTTCCTGGCGCGCAGCGACACGCGAGCGACGCTGGCGTCGGGCAACTACCTGTCCGTCATCAACTGCCTAATGCAGCTGCGCAAGGTGTGCAACCACCCGGACCTGTTTGTGGACCGGCCAATCATGACGTCGTTCCGCATGCAGCGGTCTGTGCCGGCGGCGTATGCCAGCGCGACCGAGCACCTGCTGCGGCGGCGGCTCCTCATCGTCAGCCCGGATGGTCTCCAGGGCGACCGTGGCCGCGTCAACCTTCAGTTCCTCAACCTCGTGCCGACAGTGCTCGAGACGCAGCTGTCGGCGGGCACGGCGGCGCGCATCAACCAGCTGGCGACGAACCGGGTACTGGTGGACCTTCGTGAGGCGCAGCGCGCGCGGCTGCCGCAGCCGTACCCGGCGCTGGACGCGAGCACGGTGCAGTCGAACCTCGCGCACCTGGAGAGCGCGTTCCGGTGGAAGCGGTTCGAGGCGCTGCAGCACTGCGCGTACGTAAACGCGCTGCGGCGGCAGCAGCGGCCGGTGTACGGGCAGGGACTGCTGGAGCTGCTGACGCTGGGGACGGAGGCACGGCCGTTCCGGGCACGACCGCAGGTGCCGGCGAAGATCATGGCGTGGTTTGAGGAGGATTCGTTCTTGCTACACAACCTAGTACAGCCGCTAGAGCGCCGGGCGGCGTCGCTGGAGATGACGATCAGCAAGTTTGCGTGCGTGACGCCGGCGGTCGTGACGCGGGACATGAACGGAGTGCTGCTTGGGCCGCGCGGGGCGGTGGCGTTTGGGGCATGTGACCTGCGTCTGTCGGCGCCGGTAAAGCGGCTGCCGTTTATGGAACGGCAGGCGCCGCGCGACCCGTGGCACGAGGCGCGGATGCGGCTGACAATCCAGTTTCCGGACAAGCGGCTACTGCAATACGACTGTGGCAAGCTGCAGGCACTGGACCGGCTGCTGCGGCGGCTGCAGGCGGGCGGGCACCGGGCGCTCATCTTCACGCAGATGACCAAGGTGCTCGACATTCTAGAGCAGTTCCTCAACATTCACGGGCACAAGTACCTGCGGCTGGACGGCTCAACCAAGATAGAGCAGCGGCAGATACTGACAGACCGGTTTAACCACGACAACCGAATCCTGTGCTTCATCCTGTCGACGCGGTCGGGTGGGCTGGGAATCAACCTGACGGGCGCGGACACGGTGATCTTCTACGACCAGGACTGGAACCCGGCGATGGACAAGCAGTGCCAGGACCGGTGCCACCGGATTGGGCAGACGCGCGACGTGCACATCTACCGACTGGTCAGCGAGCACACGATTGAGGCCAACATCCTGCGGAAGGCGTCGCAGAAGCAGATGCTGGACGACGTGGTGATCCAGGAGGGCGAGTTCACGACGGACTACTTCAACAAGATGACAGTCAAGGACGTGCTAGGTGGTGGTGCGGGTGACGGTGCCGACAGCGCAGGTGGTGACGGTGCCAACGACGGTAAGGCCGGTGGCGGGCCCGGAAATGAAGGCATCATCAGCCGCTTCCGCGAGGGCAATGCGGCCGCCAATGCCGCTATCGACCGCGTGCTGGGCACAGTGGAGACGGCAGTCGACCCGGTCACGGCGGGACGGGTGCTGGAGCAGGCGGAGGACACGGAGGATGTGGCGGCGGCGCGACTAGCCGAGAAGGAGATTCTGGAAGACGACGCTGAGTTTTCAGAGAAGCCCGCAGCAATTCTAGCAGCAGCAGCAGCAGCAGCAGCAGCATCAGCAACCACAACAACAGGAGCTACGACGCCCGGCACGGTGTCCGGTGTGTCAAGCGTACGCCAAGGCACGCCGGCGGCGACGGCGCTGGGCCGCTCGGGGTTGGGGCTGTATGCAGAGTCCCTCGCGGACGGCGGGACGGCGACTACGGCAGCGACAACAGCCGCGGCGGTTACTATTGAGCATAACGCATGGGGCGGGCCGACGCACACGGTGGACGACTACATGCTGGGGTGGATGGCAGAGCAGCTGCGGGGCACGCCGTTGGAGCTGCCCAAAGACAAGAAGAAGAGCAAGAAGAAGAAGGGCAAGGACACGCGCAAGCGTTAGCAGGGAAGGAGGATGTGTCCACGGAGGACTTTGTACGAGAACAAAATGGGAAAGGAAACGGGAAAACGGGACGGCTGTTGTTTTTTTGTTGTTTTTATTGGTTGTTTTTTTTGCATTATTTGCTGTGTTGCGCGGGCACATTTATGTTGTAATTTTTCTAGACTTGGGCTCTTTTCGCTTCTTCTTTGTCTTTTTTTCTAGTCTTCTTTACTTGCTTTGTACTGTCTCTGCATTGTACGACGGAGTCTTTTGTGGGAGTCCAGGGTGTACCAAAGCCACTCAAAAATCCAGCTCTTGTTCTACTGAAGCAAAAAGATGTCTTGTTTTGTGATGCAGGGTGCCAGCCATAGATGTTTCCAGGTACTAGGTAGTAAACTAAAGGAGAAGAAAAAAAAAAGAAAAATTCAAGAAGAAAAATGCAAAAAGAGAGGCAACAGCTGCCGCCCGACAGCACATGCCGTATTCTTTAGAAACTCACCATCTCGTCCTTCTGTCTCCTTTTTTTTCTTTTCCCGCCCCTTTTGTCCTGCTGTCTCTTCGTCTGACGGTTGACAGCCAGCAATGCTAAACAGGCCGCAGTCGCATCTCGCATCAGTTGCAGCTCGGGTGGGTTCTCTTTCCTTCTTGTTTTCTTCCTTCCTCTTTCCCTACTACTCTCTTCCTTCTCAACCTTTTCCCCTCCCAATACGAGGCTTGGCACTTCTGCATGGCTCTACGGTGGCGTAAAGCGGTCGGCAACTGACGCCCCAGAAGGCAGCACGAACCAGTGAGCATCAGAGGACAGAGGGATAGAGGGGCCTGACATGCATCAATAGTCTGCCTTGTCTCTCCCACATTGCTGCATGCTGGACGGAATTGCATCACGTCTGCCTATTCACCCGTGAGGGACTCGTCCCGTCATTGTGTCGTTGTGCAGCTGTGATATTCTGTCGCTCTTCCCTCACTGTGGGATCAGAAGGAGTGCCGTCTGCGGTGCACCGATGCAGTGAGAGGCACGGACAGGCGGGGCCATGTAGAGCCGGATGAGCCCTGTGGACATTGAGACCGGAGGACGCGGGCAGCGTAGTGTATACGACGTGCTGCGCGCGTTGTGCTGCATGGTATTGGATCATGTCTTGTATGCGTTAGCACAGCCGGTGTCGACGTGTGTGCACGCACCTACAGGCATGGATGGCTTTTCCGTGCGGCTCTTGCTATCGAGGGATGTCGACTTGAGCAGATTTACTGTTCAGCTGGTCCCTCACGGAGCGGCGGACGATGACGCATGTTGGTGGGCTGTGGTCCCGGGTGGTGGAGAAGAGCAATGAGCTGTGAGCTTCGGAGTCTTGCGTTTCTTCATTGTATCTCTCTCCATCGCTCGCTCTCTCTAGCCTGCTGCAGACCAGCCACCGGTTGGCCAGATACGAGGTTGGCTGAAGCAGCTCGACTGATACGTGGAGGACAGCAGATAGGGTCAAAGGGGAAGGGAGTCTGCAAGATGTGTGGACTGGGCGAGTACGACGATGACGGAGTGCCCCGTCGTTCCGAGCCCTAGGATGCCGAACTGGCCGTCGCTAGGTTCCTCCAGCCTTTCTCTTTTGTTCTCCCCTTCTTTTGTAGATTTGTTGTCCCTCCTTTCCTCTTTCGATGGGCTGAAGAAACAAGGTTGACGGCGCAAGGGCTCCTGCAGACCCCCCCCCCCCCCTTCGGCGAACAAAAAACGAAGAGGAAAAGAGGGAACTAGTGCTGCAGGTGTTCCAGAAGAACCTGAACGCACCCTGCGACGAATACGAGGAGAGGGAGGGGCCGTGAGTACGGAGTAGTTTTTCTCCGTCATCGTTTAGGACTGCAGGCTTTATGTTCAACTGCAGTCTGTCCAATAATATGCACTCTCCTGCTAGAATACACCTGCTGTGCTGCGGCCGTCACCTCTGCCGGCCACCACCGATACGATGCCGAGAACTCGTCCGAGAACGCACCTGCGAGGTGTATTGGGAGACGGCCATAGCATCACCCGACGATCCGAACATACTGTGCAGAACCGGACAAACCGGGTTTTGGCCTGCCTTAGCAAGTGCAGTAGCCTCCTCGTATTGACAGGACAACGGCGGGACTGGGACGACACAGATTCTCGGTGGCTGGGCGCTCACACCGGTTCTGGCACCATGCGTGTGAGACGACTGTGCTGGCGGAAGGGCAACCAAGGAAGAGGTGGTGAGAGTGGTGCAGTTTTCTTTTACTTTCTATCTTTTTTTCCTTTTTTCTTCTTTCTCATCTAATATTCTGTTATTTCCCTTTTTCTTTTCCTTCTTCTCGAATTGATCATCCTCTTCGTATTCCCCAGAAGGATCTGCGTCTTTTCCCTTAGTCTCTTTTTCGGTTTCTTTTTCATCATTTTCTTTTCTTTTCTTTGTTTTCTTTCTTTTCTTTTCTTTTTTCTTTTCTTTTTTCCCTTCTTTCTTTCTCCTCCTGTCTCCCCCACTTGTGTCATGCCTCGTTTTGTTTGGCCATCCGATCCCCAGCGTCTTGGCATCCCCGCTGCTTGGCCGGTCGTGTCCCTCGTATTCACCATCGCCTCGCGTCGTTTGGTGCTTCCTCCCGGCCCTCTACTGCCCCCGACATCACCCTCATCTCGTCATGTCTCAACTGTCTCGTACGTCTCCAAAACCCTTGTATCAAGGGATGACAAACGAAAGTACCAGAGAGCAGTCTTGGCGTCGGAGTTGCTGTCATAAAAAAAAGACTGTCGAACAACCAACAAACTAGGGGAGAAAAGGCTGACGCTCTCCCGCCGTTCTGCTCTCCCCCTACACCCAGCTGCCACACCCCCCCACTACCCTGCACTCCCGGTCAAACGCCGTATACGAAGTATTCTTTCTGTATTGTTCGGCCGCTCAGCCCAGCTCGCCAGCCCTTCCACACCACCCCCCCTTCCCCAGCCCGACGCGAAAGAGGCCAGCCACGCACCTCGGTTTTCTTTATTTTTGGCATTGTCTTTGGAAAATAGCTAGCCTTGGCGCTGGCCTGCGGCAGGACGGATGACTGCCAACGTTGTTCCCGAAGAGTACTGGTACCCGGCCGTCGACGTCAGTGTGGAGTCTTCGTCTGGAGCCTCCGCCAAGCAAGAGTCGATGGTTGCCCTTTGACAACCAGGGTCTTAAGGAGATCTTAAACGTCCTTGGTACGGAGTAGTCACAGGCCATCGCTGGCAGTTACTGGCGGTCCTGGTCCTGGCGGACCAGATCGTGTAGTCCTGCAAATGGACATCGACGCTTTTATGGCTTTGTCAACCTCGTCGACCTCGTTGGCTCTGGCTATGTCTCTGCTACCCACAAGATACACCCTCTCCTCTCCGCCGCATCGGACCAGCCGGCCTCTCTGATTTGTCGAGAGCTTTTCGGCGTTGTTGGCCAGCCACGGCGAGCGGCTGTTGCCCGACCTCGTTGTGTCGTTGCCCCGTCGTCTTCTTTGTTCTGTCGTGTCTTGCGTCTGTTGGCTCTGGCCCCTGCTTGGTTGACAGTGAGTGACGTCTCTGCCCATCCCGACTGCCAACCCACCCACTACCGTGGGTGGACCTTTCTTTGTTATACGAGGTATTCCGCTTTCGTGCGTCTGTTGTGACCGGCCACTCTTCTTCGACGGGACGGAACCCACAACCTCCCCCACCGGCAGCTCTCGTTTCCCTCCCTGGCGTCATTTCGACCGGTCTCCCTTGTCCTTTGCAGCGCTGTCCCCTTTTCTTTCTTTGCTCCTCCCCTTCCATTACACTCACAAGTCTCCCTTCACACTCTCCCTGCTCTTGCTCGGCTGTGGCCGCTGCCGTCACGCCAATGGCACCAGCGGAGGGGCCGTTTCCTCCGAACAGGGCTCGTGGTTGGCCATCTCACGTTTCAGTTGCTGACTTACAGTCAGTGGCTTGTTGGCTTGGCCAGCCTCGGGGGCTTGACGTCCTTTTCCCGCTACCCTGCCACCACATCAACCCAATGGCTGGAAAACACACACCCCTCCCTTCTCACTCCCACGCAAAAAGGCATTGGGCTGGGTTGTCCGATGGCGTTAATGGCGTTCTCAAGCCTCCTTTCGTTCACGTTCTGCTGTCCAGCCTTCTCTCCCTCTCTTTGTCCCTGCTATGACACATCCGTTTTTTCTCTTGCCCAGTCTTCTCCCAACCCTCACCCGAGAAACCCCGTACAGCCCTACCCCTCTCCTTTTCGGCGTTTTGGTTTTGTTTATTTTTGTCTCTCGTGTTGTTTCCTGTCGCCCAGCCCGATCGTGCAGAGTCCTTGCGGGTCAGACAGTCATCTGCTCTCTCCCATTCTCTTTGTCCCCTTCGCATCTTATCTGACACCTCATCTCCCCCCCTCCCTCTGCTTTCTTTTTCCTCTGCTTTCTTTTTCCTCCGACTCGTCCTTGTCCAGTCGTCTTTGTCCAAGTAACGTCGTTTCTCACACTGTAGGAATTCCAGTCAGATGCTCTGGCCATCGTCCTCCAAATTCTAAACTCTGCAGTCATCCGAGTTAACTAAAATAAAACATCTTTCTCGCCCTAGCCGGGCGGCCTGTTGCTTGCTGCCTGCTGCCTGCTGCCTGCTCCTTGTCTGTTCTGTCCCCCTGACACCCACCCATTTTTTTTCAGCCAGAACGCCATCTCTTTGTTTTTTTACATCATCTCGCTCACCTTGTGATTTCTTCACATTTGGGCCCTGTCCACATGCTCCCCTGCTTCGGACGAGGCGCCCCGCTGTCAATATCGGTCTCCGATTGTCACGGTCATAGATGGCCTTTGGCTCCCCTTTCCTCCCCTCCCCTCTAGAGCATGCACACCCTCCTCTTCCGGCTCTCTCACGAGCTGTCTATAGGCGTCCATGGTTGGCCACGTATGACGGGAATTCTTAGACCCTCTCTAGGTGCAGAGGCGTCTCATGTCCATCGTATCTTACGAGGTAAAAATACGCTCATTTCCCTACCTGTCTCACATCGTCCAAGTGGGAGCTCTCTCCCGTATCCCGAATTAATCATGGGCGAGGCGAGCTGAGGGGTCTGGTAAGAGGGATACGAGAGAAATGTCACCTTCATACGTATTGGTACATGGATACAAGTCTCCGACGGGGGCTCGTGGACCCTGTCGAGCCATGAACACATGCCGGGCGAGTTGAGCTATGGGACCCTTGCAGGCAAAGCTAATGTAAGCTTGATGGAGCTCGGATCATCTCTGGAGCTTCCCCTCGCCTCTTTATTTCTTTTTATGGTTTTCTGGAAAGAGGTGTGGGGGGGGGGGGGGGGGGGGGGGGGGGTTGCTTTGGGGTGTTTTTGGCCCCCCCCCCCCCCTGGCGAGGTTGGATGGAGTTTTTTTAACG
>JADHKO010000083.1:0-24533 GCA_019925425.1 Ophiostoma pallidulum | reverse complement strand
GCGCGCCCCCCCCCCCCCCCCCCGCCGCGCCCCCCGGCGGCCCCCCGCCCCCCCCCCCCCGCCGCCCCCCCCCCCCCCGGGCTGCTGTCTCCTCTGATTGACACCGCACACGCCATGGCATCGTTACATGTACTGTTGATACAGCTGCGGGGGTCCTTTTTCGTAAACACACACCCGCTTGTTTCTCAGTTCTTGAGCCCCAGTCTTTTTTTAGAATAGACTTTCTGTCTCTCCCTTGCACTGTCTCTCTCTCTCATCGCCCCCCCTCCGCAACCCCCCTCCGCACCCTCAGTCCCTCTACTCTTCTCACGCGCCTCCTCCGATCGTCTTCTACCTCACCATTCGTCTATAAGAGAGCCCAGAGTAGCACCCATTCCTGTCCCCTTTTCTTCTTCCTCTCTCTCATTCCTCCATCTTCATCACTCGCTGTCCCCCCTCCTATGAGCGGTTCCCCCTTTCTCTCGCCGTTCTCTCCTGCCTTCGTTTTATTTTCTTGGGACATTTCTATTTTCCTTCTCATATCTTTGTTGTTCTCTCGCTTCCGTCCCTCGCTTGATGCTTTCGCCTACCATATAAAAACCACTTTCTCCTGCATCACCACCCTCCCCCTCACCGACAACAATGCGTTGGTCGGCCGTCTTCGCCTTGGGCTCCCTCGCCCTCGGTGGCTCTGTCGTTGCCTCTCCGGCAGCGGCCCATAACGACGGTTATAACGCCGAGGACCGCAAGCGCGACGTCTCTTCGAGTATCTCGTCTCCGCCCGCCGCGCCGTCCTCGCCGTCGTCGTCTTTCTCACCGCCACCCTTGGGCTCTTCAGACTCGTACTTCACTTCTGATTCGTCTATCTGGATTTTTGTGTCAAGCTCCGGGCCGGTGTCAAGCTCATCGTCATGGGTGTCCAGTTCCTCGGCGCCAAGCTCATCGTCATGGGTGTCTAGCTCCTCGGCGTCTAGCCCATCAGTCTCAAGCCCGTCTGTGTTAAGCTCGTCCATCTCAAGCTCCTCCGTTTCCAGCTCTTCTGCCTCGAGCTCTTTTGCCTCGAGCTCTTCTATCTCGAGCTCCTCTATTTCGAGTTCTTCGGCTTCAAGCTCCTCTATTTCGAGTTCTTCGGCTTCAAGCTCCTCTATTTCGAGTTCTTCGGCTTCAAGCTCCTCTGTCTCTAGCTCTTCAGTTTCAAGCTCCTCTGTGTCGAGCTCGTCCACCTCGAGCTCTTCTGTCTCGAGCTCTTCTATCTCGAGCTCGTCTATCTCTAGCTCTTCGGCTTCAAGCTCTTCTGCCTCGAGCTCGTCTATCTCAAGCTCCTCTATTTCGAGTTCTTCGGCTTCAAGCTCCTCCGTGTCGAGCTCCTCTGTGTCGAGCTCGTCCACCTCGAGCTCTTCTGTCTCGAGCTCTTCGGCTTCAAGCTCCTCTGTCTCCAGCTCTTCGGTTTCAAGCTCCTCTGTCTCTAGCTCTTCGGTTTCAAGCTCTTCTGCATCAAGCTCCTCCATTTCCAGCTCATCTGCCTCGAGCTCTTCTGTCTCTAGCCCATCGGCCTCCAGCTCTTCCATCTCCTCCTCCTCAATCCCGACCTCGGTAACATCCTTCTCGTCAAGCTCTGAGGGTGGCGGCGGCGGGGTCACCACGATCAGCAGCATCACCACGGAGACCAGCTGTTCCACCATTGTCAGCGGCGGCTCCACCGTGGTTAAGACGTACACGTCCACGGTCACGGTCGAGACCACTGTCAGCTGCTCCACGCAGACGTACACGTCCAACGGCCACACCTACACGAAGACCATCTCGAGCACCGTGACCCTGCCGTGCCACCACTGCCTCACCAAGACGGTCACGGCGGGCGATGTCACCTACACAACCACGCTACGCCCCATTACCGTGACCGAGACCTGTGTCACGTCCACGGTCACGTCGAACGGCCACACTTATACCACGACTATTACATATGGTGGTGGTGGTGGTAGCGGCGGCAGCGGCGGCGGCGGCGGCGGCGGTTACTACACTACAACTGTGACTGTCGGCAGAGGTGGTGGCGGCGGTGGTGGCGGTGGTGCTACTACTACTAAAACTGCCCACGGCGGCGGCGGCGGCGGTGGTGGTGGTGGTGCTGCTGCTACTACGACAACTGTTCACGGCGGTGGCGGCGGCGGTGGCGGCGGCTCGGGCGGCTCGGGTACGACCACAACAGCGTGCGCGTGCTTCACGTCGACAGCATGCGTGATTGTGGCGCAGACGGTGCAGAACACGGCGGTGGCGGACTGCCTGCTGGTGGCGGTGACGGTGATCAACTCCAACGTCACGGACAGCGTGCTTGTGGACACGACGGTGCAGGGCGGATCTATCCTGCGCGGCGTGCGGCTGACGGGCGGGTCGGTGACGGACTCGTGGGTGGTGGACGGGCTGCTGCAGAATGTGACGGTAACGCGCGGCGGGCTCACGGACGTGGCCGTGCAAGGTGCGGAGCTCGTCAACGTGACGGCGACGGGCGCGGACCTGCAGGACATCCTGGTGGCGGGCTCGACACTGGGCACGGCGGTGCTGCTGCAGGACTACAGTTTGGTGGGCGGCACGACGACGTCGGCTGACGTACTGAAGCAGGGACAGAAGGTCTAGGGTGACACTTGGAGCAATCTCTTCTTTTCTCTCGGCGTCTCTCTCTCCCTCTCACCCCAACCTCGCTTTTTCTTTTCTTTTGCCTTGTTTTTGTTTTTCTTTCTTTCTTTTTTCTTTGTTTCGTTTCGATCACCCCGACAAAACTGCTGCTTTTTCTTTGGGGCTCGTCTCGCAAACACTTTTTTTGTCCTTGCTACCCTTCGTTGGTGGCCATGGTAGCCATCTTTCTTTTGAGACCGACATACATGGCCAGCCCCTCCGTCCTTTTTTTTATAAGAACCTTTTATGTTCCTTTCTGTGTTTTTGGGGGGGTTGTTTTGGATTTTTGGCATCTGCGGCGTCTTTTTTTCTTTTTTTCCCCCGCCACATACAACCAACAAACACAGGTCTGGTCGAGGAGGCCAACGGCCACCTTTGATTTATCACCTAGGTTGGAGAGCACATGATTCTGGAATGGGAAAATACTGAAACAAGCCGGGCGGTAGGACATCCCGTGCTATTGGGAAACTGGACAACGAGGATGACGGACTGTACGTGGCCTGGATCGCACACACTCTTTTAGGATCTATAATAATATAGGGGATTTTTTTTGTGGGATAATGTCGGGGGATAATACAAGAGATTTGGCCCTGCATAGAGAAGCACTGATAAGGTGGTTGCCGTGAGACATGGACGGGATGTAGTCTTGTGGTTGTCGTTCCATTGTGATGGAGTCTCCTACTGACATTTCGACGAGGCTTTCTTGTTTTTCTTTGCCTGCTTCCACCCTGTCTCGGTCGAACACAACATCGCCTGCTTCGTCTTCCTCCCCCCCCCGCTCCCATCAGAGTCCTCCGCATTTTCCGTACCCTTGTAGTACGGACAGCACATGGACCCATCCCAGCATCGGGAAAGCCCCGCCAGCCAAATCCGAGCAAAACGGGACGCAATCACCTTCCTCTGTCCTTCAAGACGATCCCAGCCTTGTTTTGGCGCTGTTTGCTGCCAGCCGTGTTTTACAGAGCCACCCGCATCTTGTTCTCCGGGGCCCACGTGAATATTCAAGAGCTATCACCCGACACACTGATCGGGCCTCGCCCCTCTACTCCGGCTCAAATCTTCTCCCTTCTACAGAGTAAAGAAGGTTCTCAACCCTCGAAAGTTAACAATGGCCAGAAGTTAGTTTCCCACACTAGATATCGAATCAATCAACGAGCAGGTAAATTAAACATATTACAGCCGAAGTATGTTGTTGTCGAGAATCGCAGGCGATTTCTCATAAATTATAAAAGTCGTTGTCGTCGAGATGTACGACTGAGGTTTCAACTCTTTTGTCGCATATTAGATGTTAAGCGGGTACTCTCACTTTTGACCTTTTGACTGGGGCTAACCTCACCCTTGGGCGGTGAGCACCGCCTTTAGAAGGGACCAGATTTGGGCCGGAAAGAGTGGGGCGAGGCACGATTTACAAACTTTGAAAAATTGGCTCCTGCGAAAACGTGCGCTTCGTTTCCTTAGCGCACCCTTCAGCGCACCCCCGCCAATAATAAAAATGGGCCCGCACGGGTCGAGCCAGGGAAGTGCAACAAGAAAAACACGTAACACACCACAGCACGCCTGGAGTTTGCGGAGGTATGCGAAATGTCGCCGACTGGTGCAGGTCCAGCGCAGGCACTACGGTCTTCGGACTTGGCGGCTTGTCCGAAGTCGAAAGATGCTTACGTTTCGTCGGGCCGTTTCTTGTTCGTCTGTTCTTGTTTTTTTGTCCTGCCGGGCCCGTGTATGAGTCCGATTCTCCGACTTTGGGGAAAGAAAAAAAGAAAGAAAGAAAGAAAGAAAATGAGAAAAAAGGACGATGGCCTGGGACGGCAAGGACACCAGACTCGCATGCTCGGCACACAGCAGCGTATGTGAACAGTCCCGACTATGAGCACAAGAGTGTCTTGGGCCGTGATTGTCGTCGTTCTCGTCGTTCTCGTCCGCTCCGATTGAGTCTCCTCGATGTTGGTTGCGTAGAAGCCTAGATCCAATCCCCAGACAGCGGCCCCATCTTCGTATTCGTGTTATCACTGTTCTGGGACAGACTAACAGACGAGCATCCACAGGGCGAGACCGTTCTGCCGCAAATGGGGGGCCGCAGTGGATAACAATGGAACCACCCTAAGATTAGTACGGAGGCTGTATCTTGCAGACGACGTTCTCAGGCAGCATCTATCGGAAAGGGGTGTGGCTCGAAGACAACAGCCAGGCCCGGAGACTTTCCAGCAGAGATGCACCACGAGCAGAATATATGACGGAAGAAGTCTCCGAGCATCGAGGGCCCTTGCAGAAAGCCACGGGCTGTTCGTGAGAATGTTGTCCTGCAGGTATTTCGTGTCTTGCTCGTGCATTCCATCCCAAGACCCACGCTGACGCCAGCAAGTACTCGTAAAGACGTTCTGCCTGGCGCCGCACAACAAACAGCACTCGGGCACGGTCCAATGTTGGCCCCTAGATTACGGCACGCAAGAACGGCACCATGCTGGAAAGGGATGCCTAGCCTGGCGGAAACCACTGGCGCTCCGTTGCCCCTTTTCCGTCTCTTTCTTGCCCTTTGTTGTCTTTTGTCATTTCTGGCGAACCTCTGCCAACAGCTGTCCTGCTCGTTTGCCTCGTTTCCCCTGTAGCTCCACGTCCAGGACATCGCCACCGCAAAAAAACAAAAAAAAAACAACAAAACAAAAAAACAAACAAAAAAACAACTGGAGACACAAGACCAGTCCTTGGACGACACAGGCCTGCACACGGTCCTGTACTTCGTCCTCGGTTGTCCCCGACGATGCTTCCCGTCTTGCCCCAGCCCTGACTCGCAGCCCGCTCCAGTCCCTCCTATTCATGTTATTGTCTTGTAAGATAGTATGTAGCCCCCCCCTGCTGAAAAAATAAGATTTCCAATGGCCCGTTCTGGAGTTTACGCGTGGCTTAGGCCCGGCCTTGTCAAAGAACGCCGGGTACCCACCCAAAGGGTACGACGTATTAGCAATAAGATACGGTGTAAAGAAAGTCTCCGTCACGGATGCATTGTGAACTAAAAGGGGCCTTTTGTCGTTAGTATTACCAACCTACATAGAAAAAGAACCAGCAGGACCCTACCGCAACTCTATGATGCTTATTCTTTACTACTCCGTAGTAGTTCTCTGTTTCCTTTTCCCTGTTCTTTCTTTTCGTCTTCTGTGGCCATCGTGTACTTAACCAACGTCTTCACCCACTCCATCTTACACCTCCCTGTTCACTGACTTGTCTCTCGTGTCCCTTCTCCCCCCCCTCGACATCTCCTTATATTTTCTTTTATTATACTCCTGTTTTGATTTCTTTGTAGACCTCGGACTACTCCGTATTTGCATTACGCAAGGCACCAACAGCAGGCAAACTGCCCTCCTTTACGCACACGGAAACTCCTTCCCGCCGTTGGCAGTCACGGTTCCGACCGTCTTGCTGCATTGTTGCCTCATCAGGGGCAACACAGCCAGAGCGCAACAGCAGACCGTCTGAGTCAACGAGCAAAGTGGTCTTTTGACGTTTGTCTGATCAGTCCGGCCACCCACTTTCTTTTTCCAGAGTTTTCTTAGACGCTCTCTTACAACACCAGATACGCGCCTCGGAGTTCCTCCGACCCAAGTCTGCCAAAATGCTTGACTCCGCTGCCGCCAAATCGGCGTCGGATTCGCGCGCCCACTCGCCCACCCTCGCCCCCAGCCGCTCTAGCCTCGACAAGGACGTCCTTCATGACGAGAAGGTGCCCACCACCAGCGGTAGCCGCGTGGACGGTGCCGACGACGCCAGCTCCACGAGCCACGCCTCGGACGAAGAGATTGAGGACGCCAACATCGAGGCTATCCACACCACGGGTGGCGGCGTGCTCGGAAAGGTCGAGACGTCCAAGTCCAACCATCGCGACAGTGGCCTCGCGGTTGCCAAGACGGTTACGCGCGAGGACGGCACCGAGTACCCAACGGGCGCGCGCCTCGCCTTGGTCCTGCTCGCGCTGTGCCTGGCCGTCTTCCTCATGGCGCTCGACAACTCCATCATCGCCACCGCCATCCCCAAGATCACTGACCAGTTCCACAGCCTCGGCGACGTCGGCTGGTACGGCTCCGCCTACCTGCTGACTACAGCCGCCCTGCAGCTACTTTTCGGCAAATTTTACACCTACTTCTCTATCAAGTGGATTTTCCTCAGCGCCGTCGTCCTCTTCGAGCTCGGCTCCCTCATCTGCGGCATCGCCCAGAACTCGGTCACCCTCATCATTGGCCGCGCCGTAGCAGGTCTCGGCTCCGCCGGCCTCTTCTCTGGCGCCCTTATCATCCTGGCCTACTCCGTCACCCTCGACAAGCGGCCCATGTACACCGGCCTCATCGGCTCCATGTACGGCATCGCCTCCGTCGCCGGCCCCCTGCTCGGCGGCGTCTTCACCGACAAGGTCACCTGGCGCTGGTGCTTCCTCATCAACCTGCCTATCGGCGCCATCACCCTGGTCGTCATCTTCTTCTTCTTTGAGGACCCGAACCGCAGGAACGGCCAGCCGGCAGCCGCGGATGACGGTGCTGACGCCCTTGCCACGGGCGGTACCTTTTGGGTGAAGATCCGGCCCTTTGACCCCATCGGCTCGCTCGTCTTCATGCCGGCCGTCATCTGCCTGCTGCTGGCACTGCAGTGGGGCGGCACCACCTACGCGTGGAACAGCGGCCGCATCATTGCACTGCTGGTCATGTTTGCCGTGCTGCTGGTCGTCTTCCTGTACGTGCAGCACGTGCAGCAGGACGATGCCACCGTGCCGCCGCGCATTATCAAGAAGCGCAGTGTGTGGGCGGCCGGCTGGTTTAGCTTCGTGCTGGGCGCCGGGTTCCTGTCCTCTGTGTATTACCTGCCCATCTGGTTCCAGGCCGTCAAGGGCGCCTCCGCCGTGGGCTCGGGCCTCATGAACCTGCCCCTGCTCATCTCCCTCGTGATCATGTCCATTGTCTCGGGCGTCGTCGTCACCGTCTGCGGCTACTACGCGCCCTTTATGGTCGCCGCCGCCGTCGTCTCGCCCATCGGCTACGGCCTGCTGACGACGTTTGTGCCCGGCATCGGCCACAGCAAGTGGATCGGCTACCAGATCATCGCAGGGGCCGGCGTCGGGCTCGGCATGCAGCAGCCACTCCTCGCCGTACAGACGGTGCTTGACATCCGGGACGTGCCCACAGGCACGTCCGTCATCGTGTTCCTGCAGACGCTTGGTGGCGCGTTGTTTGTGTCCATCTCGCAGAACATCTTCACCAACTACCTGACCTCAAACGTGCAAAAGTACGTGCCCGGCCTGGACCCGGCTATCGTGCTGGCAACGGGCGCCACCAGCATCCAGAAGGTGATCGCGCCCGCGGATCTGGCCGGCGTCACGCGGGCCTACAGCGAGGCGCTGACCAAGACATTTGTCGTCAGCGCGGCCATGGTGGCCATGGCCATGATCGGCGCCATTTTTGTCGAGTGGAAGAGCGTCAAAGGCAAGAAGGTCGAGGTTGCCATGGCATAGCGCAGTGCTCAACTTTTCGTTTCGTGTGTGTGTGTGTGTTTCAGCTGATTGCTTGCGCTCGAGCGCCTCCGTCATCATCTTTCTTTTAATTCTGCTGCCTAGCGGCCGCTTTCTGTGTTCCATTATACGTTTTGCATATTCCATTAGACCATTGGGTTTTTTCTCCTTTGTTTTCCTTGTCTTTTACAGTTTCATATCTCGGTCGGTCCCTCCTCCTCTCTATTTTCTTTGTTGATAGTTTCGCATCTCGTCGTTTTATTTGGCGTTGGTTCAAAGTCGGATACATAATCTGGAGATACTGGGAAGCTAAGGCAGCTTTTGCTATTAAGAAACAGCTGCCTGCGCCGTTTTGTTTTGTCGCTTACGGGCTTTCCACAAACCACCCTTTTCATTGAATCTTACATCTCAGTTCAACATCATCGTACTTCATGCATCAATGATAGCCTCTATGGGCAGATGGGAATGTTGGGCGGCATGGTCCATCCAGTTCCATTGTGTGATACAGCGTGGAATAAGTACGGAGCGTAGACTGCAGCAGTACATGCTATCCTGTTTCGGCACCTCGAGGGAGGTGTAGTAGAGTGACCCCTTGTTCTGCCCGGCCGGATCAGAAGAACGGGCAGCCACGCGGATCAGCACTTGAGAGCTAGACGGCCCTCCCCTTGCGCTTACCACTGCCGGGGCGTATCTAGAGCAAGCTGGAATAAGCTTCCAAGAGCACCTCCGCCGGTACAGCGATTCGTGAGTCTAGAATCTAGGCGACCTGTACGTCCTCCAACGAAGGCAAGGCGAGGTCGGACAGAAGGCCAGACGAGCATCTCACGCTAACGAGAAGGCACCGGGCCCCATCCATTTACGCCTGGCACAGTCTACAGCCTAGGACATACTAGAGATGCCGCCGACAGATGACTGCTATAATGGGTTATGTGCGGCAGTAGCGCGTGACAGAAATGACGAGACAGAGGCGGAGGCAGCCGAACAAGACATTATGAATGCATACTCTCGGGCTCTTTGGTGGAACGGAACCCCCCCTGGACTGGTTATTTTGGGAGAAGGCCAGTTCGAGCCGAGTATCTTCGACATGGAAGCTCCTGAAAACATATGGAAGTTTTCTCGTCCCAGAAAACATCTATCAAAAATTCTATATTACACCCACTCTACACGTATGCTAACTTTACCGCTTGAAATATCGCTTCTCCAGGGCTCGGAATGGGAAATAAAGAATGCCGGTAACGACAAAGGCAAATTCAAATCCCAAGTCTCCCGTCGTCTTCGCAATCGGCCCAACCCACCACACCTGGTCCATACTGGGGACAATGAGCGCGACGCTGCAGAGCGCCGAGGTGATGGCGGCAATGCCAGGGGGAAGAGACGCGGCCGTGTCCCAGTCCCCGGCCGGGTAATTTGCGCAGCTGCGCTTTCGGAACCAAAGGTGCTCGACCAAGACGACAGCCAAAAAGGCAGATGCCCAGTAGCCAATCAGTGTGATGAAATTGTTCAGGCTGTTGAAAAAGTTCTTGGACGCGAAAATGCTGACGGGAATGATGATGGCGGTCAGGAGGATGGCAAACAGGTAGCGCGGCACGCGCACGAGCAGGGGTAGCAGCAGCTGGAAGTTGAGTGTGACGGCGTAGCTCGTGGCGCTGATGTTGCCGAGCATCGAAAAGGCTAGAAGCACGGTCATGAACTTGCCGAAGCCCTTGGACGGCGACAGCATGGCAGCCATGACACCACCGACCATGTTGGTGTCGTAGCCATCCGTCCATGATGGAGTGTTGCCCATAGCACCGGCAATGGCGGCGCCGAGCGTCAGGAGGAGGATTGTTGGCAAGCAGAGGCCGAGATACGAATAACAGAACACAGTCGAACTGCCACAGGGAGAGAAACGATTAGCTTAGCTAGAATAAGAGATGTTGTTGTGGTTCGGAGCTAGCCCCCCGGGGGGGGAGGGGGGGGGGGGGGGGGGGGGGGGTCCAAAATACGGCTTTTTTTTTGGATCCAAATACGTAAAGAAGAGCGAGGCCAAAAAACCCCACGGCAACATGTATGAACCAACCACCATGGCGAAGGAGACGATCGAGGCTGGTGGAGACTGGTCGACCACCGTCTGTTCACGGAGATGCGAGCCGCCACAACCAACCGCCACGACGATGGCAATAAAGGCAGGGATCCACGAATAGGCTTCGTAGATGTGCAGTACCTTGTACCCGCTGAAGGAGATCACCAGCGAGAGAAGAGAGACGATGACAATGCCGACATACGGACTCAGATGGCCACTGCTCACGGCTGAGAGACACTGGCCGCCGATGACTACCATGATGATGCAGAAGCCGGTAAGCGTGGCTAGGTTCAGGAGAACAGGGATGCCGACAATATACCGGCTGCAAGGGCAGTGTTAGCATAGGATCGAGGACCATTTTTGCCTTTCCAATTTGTTCCGAAGCACTGCCGCTCATGGATGGCCATCAATATGGGAGAACCTTACCCAAAGCTAAAGCGCGCTTGGATCATTTGTCGCATGCCCGTTCGTGGACCCAAGGTACAAAGATACGCAGGGATAATGGCAGTCAAAAGAGTAAAGAAGAGAATGACAAGAGCACTGTCGCGAAGCGAACAGCCGAACTCCGGACCTAGCATGCCAAAGGTGATACTGTGGGGGAGCAAGGGAAAGAAGAAAGAAAACAAAAGTCAGCATTCAGAACATCAGAGCAACAGTCGACCGCTTAGCACAGGCCGTTGAACTGCCAAGAGCAAGGACGTACGGCAGGATATTGCAGTTCATCGTGAACCACAGAGTAAAGGCAGTGTAGGCGCGGCGGTCAGTGCGCTCCTCCACAGGTGTAGGGGCTGCGCCGGCATCTTCGACGCTGGTGAGGGTCAGAAGGGCGGCGACACGCTTGTTCCATGGCTGCCGGGTCGGGGTGGAGTCGGCTGCAGCAATGTCGAACGAGGCCGGTGACGAGGGGACGGTCGACTCTGTTTCCGGATGCTTGCCATCCTGTGGAGGCAGCTGCCCGGCTTCAATGTCGGTGACGGTCATGGAGTGCAGAGCCTATGGCAACGCAAGGCGTCGTTTGTTTTGCTCTCTTTTCGTGGCACGGTGAATCCGACGAGGACGTGGAGAAGAGGCAGAGCCGGTGCGGAGAGGAAACGAGCAAAATATGAAAAGATGGAAGGATGAAGAACAACGCGACCTGCCACGGATCCGGATCACGTCGCATTTTCTTTCTATATAGACGAATGCACCTCTGCCGTTCCACGGTGGTCCGCCGATGAGAAACGATTTATTTGCAAGGCCATGCTAGTGCGACTGATAAGGTATCTTGCCCGTTCGCCTTGGCAATTAGACACTCCATCGCAATCTATCACTTGCCGCCCGGCAACTGATAGCCTCAACGCCAATGCACGACGGCGTCGACCGTCGAGGCAACAAAGAACCGGCAACTGCCTGTCCAAAACTCGGTGGAGCGCCGGAAGCTCGGCCTCATGCGCCTTTGCTTTTTTTCTTGTCGTTTTCAAGAACGTTTTCTGCTAACCAATCCGTACTGTAGAGCGTAGAGCGTATTCCTGCAATCTCACCCAGAATTAATCGAGGCAAGGCTGGTTCCCTCTTCCGTCTTCCGTCTCCCTACTCCCGTCTTCACTCTTCCCCCCCCCTCAACAGTCATGGCGGCCCATTGCGCTGTCCAGTCCGGCGCGGAGCCGGGCCTCGTCGAACCGGATGCTGCAAAATCGGAACTGGGCGGCGTCCTTCTCCAGACGACGGGATGCGACGGCCCTCTGGAGTCTGCTCCGCCCTACCATGTCTACTCAGCTCACGAGAAATGGGTTATCGTCGGCATGGTTGCAGTAGCGGGACTGTACAGGTCCGTGTGCACACCCCAATGTCTTCGCTGTCCCCTTGTCTCGCCTTAGCCTCGCGTGTGCTTGTCCCCCCGTATTAACATGGCGCATTTGGATACCCGCCAGCCCTCTGCCCGCAAATATTTACTTTCCCGCCATTCCAACACTGTCTCTCGTCTTTCACAAATCTGCCGAGCTTATGAACCAGACAGTGACGGCGTATCTTCTCATGCAAGGCATCTGTACGTCCCATCTACCATCTCCCATCTCCCACACCCCCCCAAACGCTATATCTTGGGGATGCACCCATCGCTAATTCTCCGAACCATCAGCTCCTATGCTGTGGGGCACCCTGTCTGATCGATACGGCCGTCGACCGGTATTTATTGTTTGTTTTATCATCTTGATTGGTGCATGCATTGGTCTGGCGCTGTGTCCGACATCCGCCTTCTGGCTGCTCATCGTGCTGCGCTGCTTGCAGGCATCTGGCTGTGCCAGCACGATTGCACTGGGTACGTTTGTTTCCAGACTCTAAGACCGACTTGCCTGCTTTCTCGTTGTTGCCATCTACTGACTGTCTGTCAGGCGCTGGCGTGATTGGTGACATTTCCACGCCTGATGAGCGCGCTGGCTACTTTGGTTATTTTAACCTTGGGCCCATGGTACGCTGGTTCCCGTAAAAAAAAAGTTCCCTATCAAGGCTGTTCTGCGTTCTATAATTCTAACTTCAAGGCATAGCTCGCGCCTTGCATCGGTCCCGCCATCGGTGGTGTCATGAGCGAGAACTTGGGGTGGCGATCCCTCTTCTGGTTTCTGGTCATCATGGCCGTCGTCTGCCTCCTACTAATTTTACTGTGAGTTCGAAGCCTATACCAGCCTCGTCGAAGAAGGAGGAACGCTAATGGAGGGCAGATTCATGCCCGAGACAATGCGGGTTATCGCTGGCAACGGCAGTATCGAGCTCGGTGGTATCTACCGGCCGTGGCTGCCGATCATTGGCCGCCACGTTACGATGAAAAAGGCACCTGTGCCTGTTAAGGGGGTGAAAAAGGCGTCAGCGAACTCTTTTGCCATCTTTCTCTACCCGGACGTGTCGATCACACTTTTCTTCACAGGTGTAGTGTATAGCATCAACTACACCATCACGGCCACGATATCATCGTCCTTTGCGGACATCTACCCGTTCCTCACCGAAACGACCATCGGCCTTTGCTACCTTGCCACAGGAGGCGGCATGATCGTCGGTAGCACGCTGACTGGGCGGCTTCTAGACTCGGAGTACGCTCGCAGCAAAAAACGATGGCCGACCGAGAGTCTCGACAACGAGGCCGACTTTCCAAAGGAGATGGCTCGTCTTCGGTTGATGCCCATTTACCTGGTGGTGTTTACCGCCTGTGTGTTTGGCTGGGGCTTTTGCATGGAATACACAGTCAACATTGCTGTGCCTCTGGTCCTTCAGTTCATCTGTACGTCACTTAGCCAATTTGGTCCTCGACATATGGTCTACCTGCCTGCTGACTTGCACAATAGTGGGGTGGACATCAATCTCCATCCTCAACACCACAATGACACTTATGATTGACGTTCTGCAGTCACGGAGTTCATCGGCTACAGCATGCGTAAGTTTGCCTGCTCGTGATGCATACCCAAGCTGCAGTCAACTGTACTACCATACTGCCATGGGCCGTCCTCAATTGCTAACAGGACATGTACGTGCAGACGAATCTCGTCCGTTGCCTCTTGGCAACACTTCTTGTGTCTATCATCGACCGTATGACGGCAGCCATGCACTATTCATGGGCTTATGTCTTCTGGGGCTGTATCAGCGCCAGCATGCTCATTCTCATGTACGTGGAGATGACCCTTGGCTACCGGTGGCGCCGGGCACGGGACAAAGCCCTCCAGAAGGCGGAGATGCAGGAACAATAGGTTCAAATACGATACGTTTTGCATTATAGAAGAGGAAGCGCAATTGCCTTTTGGGCTCATTATCATTATTTTATATGGCTGTTTTGATCGCGTGAACAGCATCCTCGACGAGTTTTCGCCCTTTGTCCATGATGCTAGCATGAGGGCGCCGGTTGTTAGTTCAAAGAGCAAATAAATGCAAGGCAGGAAGAAACACGTACCCGTCTAACGCAAGGATGGAATGCGTGCAGCCTTCGAGGACGTGCAGGTCAACGGGAACACGGAGGTTCGTCAGCTGTTGCGCAAACAACATGCATTCGGGGGCTAGAACATCTCTCTCTGCAACGGCGATCCACGCCGGCGGCATCTTCTCCAGCAGATGGCTAGGTGCAAGGTTGGGGGATGCGTGCCAGTGGCTCCAGTCTTTCTCGTCACGGATATACATGCGGCGGTACCAGATCATGCGGCTGGGTGTCAGCCAAGGTGCTGTCTCGGCATTGGGCTGCCACACTGTCTCGGGTACGGCTGTGTTGTCCACCACAGGCACAACTAGGACTTGGAGCTTAAGAGGCGATGATGTTGCCGCCTCGATGTGTCTGAGGGCAGCAACACAGCAAAGGTTGGCACCGGCAGATGTGCCCCCAATCGCGATTCTCTGGGAATCTGCGCCCAGACGAGCAGCACCCTCCACAGATGAGACGTACTTCAGAGCAGCGTATGCATCATCTGCTGCCGCAGGGAATGGACACTCGGGCGCGAGCCGGTAGCCAACTGAACAGACAAGCACCCCAGCACCTACGGCAATATTGTCAGTCGCCGCCAGAAAATGGCCGTGTCCTGTCCGTGGCTTCCGATAAACGTCCTACCTTCGCACACACGTGTGCAAAAATCATTCTCGCTCTCGTGGCTGCCAATGGCCCAGCCCCCTCCGTGGAACCACAAAAAGAGAGGCCACCCAGAAGCAGCGGGCGGTGCACCCGATGGCGAGAAAACGCGAACTGGGAACTCGGAGGTGCCGTCCAGCGTAGACACCAAAATATCCTCGGTCTTGCCTACGGGAACAGCATCGAGAGTCCCTGGGGGCAGCGAAGGCTGGGTCCGAGCGCTGCCATCCCAGATCTTGGAGTCGTCTGGCTGGATGTATTGCATGTAGGCGTCGTGGAAGGCCACATATTGGGTATCTAGGAGTGGGCGGACCTTCGGGTGCAGTGGTTGGTAGACGTGTCGATGGGCCATATTGGTGAATTTACCGGGGGGGGGGGGGGGGGTGTCTTGGAGCAAAAGGGCGATATCACACAACAAAGGCGTAAATATTCTATAAGAGGCCAAGTTGAAAGTCGTGACAAAACAAAATGTACCAAAGAGGCAAAACCGACAGGACACGGCTAAAAATACGCCTGTGCAGTACCCAGAAAGCATCCACTGGCCTAATAATCAGTTTGATCAATGGGTCGCATTGGCTTGCCGGAAATGCTGCCGACACGCTTGGTCCGGCAAAAGGGCGATTGCCGCTTTCTGTCCCGCGAAACTAAGAAATGCTCCCCCCATAACCATCGTTGCAACGAATAAGCATTTTATGTCCATTTTCTACTTTGTCTCCACGCATCTCTGGCAGCCTGTTGTTTCGCACACAGATGAACTGAGAGGAAGACAGAAGAGATCGCACAACCATGCAGTCACATACCGAGTCTGCTTCCTACGCCGCTGCCGGCTTCGGCCAGCGCATGGGCTGGGGCACACGACCAGCGCTTCTGCTCATCGACATCTGCAAAGCCTACTGGACGCCGGGGTCGCCGCTGGATCTCTCCGCCAACCCCGAGGCCACAGGCGTACCGGCCAGCGCCGAGCGCCTTGTGCGCGCAGCCCGCGAAGGCGGCGTCCCCGTGGCCTGGACGGTCGTGGAATATGCCCAGCCGGACATGTCGGACGCAGGCCTCTTCTGGCACAAGTCCAAGTCGCTGGAGGTGTGGCGGACCGGCAGCGCGATGCACCAGCAGGGGCTCGCTGACTTTGTAAGCAGCGATCTGACGCCCCGGGACGGCGACATCGTGGTGAAGAAGCGGTACGCCAGCGGGTTCTTCGGCACGACGCTGGCCACCGAGTTGGCGCTCCGGGGCATCGACACGGTCGTGGTCTGCGGCGTGAGCACGAGTGGCTGCGTGCGTGCGACAACACTAGATGCGATGCAGAGTGGATTCCGTCCGATGGTTAGTGCCCCTACCCCCTCCCCCTGTCCTCACTCTTGGGTTGCCAATAGCTTGCTGACGATATGGCGAAACAGATCGTTCCGACGGCATGTGGGGATCGTAGCAAGGCAATACAAGCCGCGAACCTCTTCGACCTGGACTCCAAGTACGCGGATGTTGTCACGGAGGACGAGGCGTTGTCGCACCTCAAGAAAGGATGGAGGAGGCTGCAAGCGCCGAATCATGCACAATAACTTCTAACCACAGAGTCATCTTTGTTCATATACTCTTTAGTTAAATATAGGGGAAACTTCCTCTTCTATTTTGGTTCACGTTGCTCCACGTTTCTTGTGGCTCCAAATCGCAAGGTGCATGTACACGATTCTATTTATGCAGTTGGCTCCAAGTTTATTTATCATACTAGAACATACGAGTCCCCCCAAGACCAAGGGCCCGCCCTAATCATCGCCGAGCAGGTTTTGGGACTCGGGACTGCGCAGCTCGAATCGGCAAGGGAACTGCTGTGGATGGCTTGTCAGGCCGTTGGTCAACGTGACCCCAGGCACAATCTCCTGTCCGTCCTGGTCGACGGCCTTTCTGATGTTGAATACTTTAAGAATGCTTGCGGCAGAAATCCACACACTCGCCTGTGCGAGGTGCTGGCCAACGCATATGCGACGACCGAAGCCAAACTGGCCCACCGGCAGCGGCTCGCCACGGCCGCCGTCCTCGATCGGCGCGTAGCGTTCTGGAATAAAGTCGTCCGGGTCGGAATAGGTGTTCGGGTCGTGCGTGATGGCCCGCGCATTGGCATAGACGTAAGCGCCTGCGGGGATGAACATGCCATTGTAGACATCGTCCTGGGACGTGCGGTGTGGCACCCCGACGGGCGAGACTGGGCACCAGCGAAGGGTCTCGTAGATGATGTACTCGATGTACCGCAGCTCGGGCAGGGCGCGGTCGGCGAATGTGGGCAGACGCTCGCCGAGGGCCGCGTCCAGGAGACGCTGCGCCCTGTCCTGAATGTCGGGATGCAGGACCATGTTGAGGGTGAAGACAATAAGCGTGGCCCACGTCGTGTCCTGGCCCGCGGCATAGACCGCCGCTGCGGCGCCCTTGATGTCGTCTTCATGGAGTTCTGGCGCAGCACCCTTTGCCATCTGTGCTTGACGCTGTGCAAGAAGGGAGTGGATAAGACTGTTTCGCTCGTTGTCGTCGCCCGCAGCGGCAGACAGGAGCGTGGCCTTGTAAGGGGCGTCGTGGATCTGGCGTATCGCCCAGCGCCACGTCCGCGCAAACCGGAGCGAACGATCCACCATCCAGTTGGGAAGCGACTTGAGGACGGGGAAGTAGTCAACAGGCGTGCCGGCCGGCGCCCCGCCGTGGCCAAGAGCATAGGAAGCATCCTCAGCCATTTGGATGAACGGGTCGGCATCGTGTGTAATTGTGATGCCGAAGCCAATGCCGAGGACGATGGCCGTTGCAAACCGCCGCATGGCAAGCTCCCATGTCTCAGGCGCCTGGGCGATGCCCCTCAGCATCTGGCGTGTCTCGCTGGTCTGCAAGGGCTGGTCGACTGCGATGGCGCTCTTCTGGAAGCGCTTCTGGAGAATACGACGGTGCATGCGAAAGGTCGGGCCGGCGCGCAAAAATGTCAGGGTACGGTTCCAGCCCATGGCCTCAAACAGGACAAAGCGTGGCCGGTCGGCATAGTTGGCACCACGCTTGTCGAGAAGATCAACGGCAGCGCGAGCGCTGTTGAGAACGACAATGGGCTGGCCGAGAATGTGGAAGCCGAGCACATCGCTGTTGTACTCGCGGCCCCAGCGCATATATGCGTATTCTGGGTTGTCTGAGGGGATGATGCGAAGGTGGCCTAGGATAGGCTCGCCTCGGGGACCCGGCGGGAACGAGAGACCGCGACGTCTTCGATGATATCTGATGAAGTGGCGTGCGGTGAGGCTGATTAGGCCGAGAAGCAGGAGCACGACATAGGCACTCAACGGCAGAGCCGCTGCTTTTGCCGCTGCGAGACCGAAAAGACCCATGGCTGCGACGAAAGAGAACAAAGGGGGACGGAGTGCGCTGTGTCTCGTGATGCTGTCTGCGACGCTGGACCTGACATCTATTAACATCCATCAGGGACTAAGTCTGAAACAGAAAGCTGGCGAATAGGACATATTGGTTATGATTTTATTGTTGTATGATTTGGTGTGTGGCCCGACACGGCTTCAGTTGTTGCAAATCGGCGGACTGGCCGGCAGGCAACGGTAGTGCGCTTTAGCAAAGTAAGCTCCGGCATCCCGGCAGGCAATGTGTCTTATCAGTACTTAGTCACTTCCGGCAACTGCCGGAAACAGAGCCGCAGCTCTGCCACACATTGCTGCCCGTCCGTATCGACCCCATCTTATTTGTTCGTCGAGTTAGCGGGTGCAACTACGGGATGCTGAAAGACAGAATGAAATATATCCATTCAAGCAAACCGAGGCTTTTATCTTATCCCGCTGCCCCCTCCATAGTGTTTCTCGTCTGGTCCAGAGAGCTGATTGCCAAGCTTGACTGTTTTATTTTCTCTTTTTTTTCGAAGCTTCTAAGCACTGCCTTTGACATCGTCTTGCATACTCTGCTCCGCGACGTGCCTAGGTAGACATGCCTTCAGTCTCCGTGTCGGCCCAACGAGGCTTTGTGACGGCCCCGACCGACGCAGACCCGTTCGTTTACCAGACCGGCTTCAACAACCGCCTTGCCTCCGAAGCTGTGCCAGGGGCACTTCCCCGTGGCCAAAATGCTCCGCAAAAGTGCCCGTTCGACCTGTACTCGGAGCAACTCAACGGCTCTTCATTTGTCGTGCTGCCGCGCTCATCCATCCAGAATGTGTGGATGTACCGAATCCGTCCGTCCGTCGCCCACGGGCCCCTCGTCCCGGCCGACGATATCAACCCATCCATCGAGGCCAGCTTTCTCCCCAGCAATGATGCCGTCAAGGTGGTCCCAGATCAACTTGCCTGGGACCCGTTCCCGATCCCCGCAGCCGAAAACGGAAGGGCAGTAGACTTTATCGAGGGCATCCGCACGGTCGCCGGCCAGGGTGATCCCAGTCTCCGCCAAGGCCTGGCTGTCCATATGTACACGGCCAACACAGACATGAGGCGCCGAGCCTTCTGCAACACAGACGGCGACATGCTGATCCTGCCCCAAACGGGCCGCCTCCAGATCCAGACCGAGCTCGGATGGCTCATGGTGCGCCCCGGCGAGCTCGTGGTGCTACAGGCCGGGCTGCGGTTCCGCGTCCTCTTGCCCGACGGGCCCAGCCGCGGTTACATCCAGGAAGTGTTTGGTGCGCACTTTGAGCTTCCCGAGCTGGGGCCGATGGGCTCCAACGGTATGGCACTGCCGCACGATTTCGAGAGCCCCGTTGCCGCCTTTGAGATCGACGAAGCGCCCTGGACCGTCGTCTACAAGATGCTGGGCAAGCTCTTCTCCTCCGCGCAGGACCATTCGCCCTTTGACGTCGTCGCCTGGCGTGGAAACCTGGTGCCGTTCAAGTACGCTACAGAGAAGTTTGTCAACGTCGCCAACGTGGAGAAGGACCAAGCCGACCCGACCGTCTACAGCGTGCTCACCGTGCGCTCCATGGCCCCCGGCGTGCCGCTCACAGACTTTCTGGTCTTTACGCCCAAGTGGATCCCGACCTCGAACACCTTCCGCCCGCCCTACTACCACCGAAACATGTCGTCCGAAGTGATGGGGCTGCTGTACGGCCGCTACGGCGGCAGTGCCCACGTGTTGGAGCCCGGCGGCTTGAGCTACGAGGCCAGCTACATGCCCCATGGCGAGACGCACGAGACCTGGGTCGACGCAACGACGCGCGACCTCGTCCCCGAGCGTGTCTGCGAGGGCACGGTGGCTTTCATGTTCCACATCACCGTGCCTCTCCGTGTCACACGCGACGTCGTGCCCATGGCCCATCCAGCGCCCGAGACACAGCGTGCGTCTTACCAGCCCCACTTCCTCGAGCGTCTTAGTGACGTAAATGCAGAGCTGCGGAGAGCGGGCGTGCCAGGCATTGAATACAAAGTAATAGATGCCAAAAACGGCGTGAACGGCATCAACGGCATCAACGGCATCAACGGCAGCAAACTAAAGGGGGAGATACCATAGATCTTCTTCTTGAAGGGGCAGAAGCGGAGTAGCATTTACAGAGGAAGGGAGAATGCAGCCGTTGTTGTGTTTCGAATACTGTAGCATAGCCTTGAAGCAGATACGTAAAAAGAATGGATCAGCGAAATTCTCGAACCCAGCGATAAAGCTCTACTCCATAGTCTGGCACTAACGTCCTCGCCACGCCATTCCGAGATGCGCTAACAGGCAACCGGCAACCGGCAACCGGCAACTTATAAGAAGGCCATTGCCGTTTTATCTCTCGTGTTTTTTATTTGTTTTTATTGTTTTTTATCGGGTTATGTTTCTTTTTCCAGTCCCTCTCTCCAGCAGCGTCCCTGAAACGCATCCCGCTTTGCCCATGCAGGCCACGACACCAACGCATCACCCTCCTCCCCGGCAACGTGGTGCTGTGGCTTGCCGGCGTTGCCGGCGCCTCCGCACCAAGTGTCTCAACAACGGGGGCTGTCCGCCATGCAGTGGCTGTGCAGCAGCTGGGCCCGACACTGTGGCGAGCTGTTCCTTTCCGGTGCGTGGACAGCGCGATGTCGATCGTCAGTTCCGGCGCCGGCCATACCGGCCCCTGCTCTCCGAAGACGGACAGCCCCAGACAGGGCCACCGTCAGAGCCGCAGAGAAGGCCAGAACGAGAGGAACGGGATGGTTCCTCGTTCTCGGTTGGCCGTGCCGTATCGAATACCCCCCCGATCCAGCATTCAACATCGCGAATGTCTCCCTCTGCTGCTACGCCGCCTCCTCTTCTCGTTCCGTCGCCGAGACGGCTGCCACCGCCGTCCGCCAACGCGCCGCCGACCGCGTGGCCTCCCCACAGCGAAGTTGTCGACGGGTGCCAGACATTTGTCACGTACTATTTTCAGCTGGGCTTCCTGCACAAGACGCTGTTTCTTGAACTGTTGGCGCAGTCACCCGGCGCGACGAGCCGCTTTATGCTCAGCTGCATCCTCGCCATATCGTCGCGGTTTACGCCATCCCTGGTGCGTCGCTATGGCTCCCGGACGGCCGCTACCGACTATTTTCTGGGGCTGGCGCAAGCGCAGGCGTCGACGGAGATGTATACACCGTCGCTGGAGCGGACGCAAGCTTTCTTCCTGCTCTCCATTGCCGAATGGGGAAACTCTGATCGCGAACGCAGCGCCATTGACATGGCGGTGGCCGCGCGCATGGCGATCCTACTGCAGCTGCACCGGGAAGAGACCTACCGTCTACCGACGACGTCGTCTCCTGCGGCAGCCGCGCCCGCAGGCGGTGTCGGAAGTCCGGGCTGGGCGCAAAGTCCGTGCGGTAGTTTGAGCGGCGTCGTGCCCGCGGACCACGTCGTACGCCTCGAGTCGGCACGGCGCACGCTCTGGATGATCTACAGCCAGGAGAACCTGCACTCGGGCACACTGACGCCGGCGCCCCTTGCACTGGAGGACACAACCACGCTGCTTCCTTGTGATGAGGCCGATTTTGCGTTTGGTGTGGTGCCCAGCATACGCGCGGCGCTTGCCGATACGCCGCCCGCACGAGAATGCCCTGCGCTGGCCGTGCTGCCGAATCGATGTCTTTTTGCGACTCTGATCCAGGCCCACAGCCTCTGGGGTCGCGTGGCACGGCATGCAACACGGGAGTCTCTCGGCAACCGTCCTCCCTGGGCGCGCGATAGCCCATTTGCGTCCATCACAGATACGCTGCAGCGCTGGGAAGCGACCCTGCCGCCACGGCATCGGTGGAGTCTCTGGAACCTCCGTGGCTGGCGTTCGGAGGGCCTGGACTTGGCGTACCTCTCCGTCGTCATGGTTCTCCGTCTGAGCAACATTGTCATCCGGCGTGTGTACGTGCACAAGCTCATCGAGGCCTTGGCTCCACGAGATGCTCTTGGTATGCCCGTCTTCCGCAGCCAGCAACAACAACAACAGCAGCAACCACAATATGAGCAGCCTACCGACCACGAAGAGTCGGAAGACGCCGATGGCAACCACGCCAGTGGCAGTGGAGCTCGGGCTGGGCGCGCAGCCGACAGCGAACGCTGGCAGCGCATGTCCCACGAGCTGTTCGACAACGTCGTCCAGCTGCACGAACAGGTCGTGGCCTACTTTAGCATTCGTACGCCCGGCGAAGGCTTCCCGGCCATTCTGGTCTTTTGCATCTACATGTGCGGCTCCCTCGCGTCTGATCTCTGGCACAACCCCCACCTCTGCCCGCATATTTCGTCCATCGAGGCCGGCGAGATGGTGCTCGGCACGCTGCGGATCCTCGGCGAGCTCTACACCGCCTGGCCTGCGAGTGCCCGCTGGCAGGAGGTTCTGCGGCGTATTGCCGGTGCAGATGATCTGCAGCAGGAGCAGCAGGAGCAGCAGGAGCAGCAGCAGCAGCAGCAAAGAAACACAGCTGCATCGCAGGTAACTTGCGCCGTTGGCGAGGAGGCAGGTGCCACGATAAATACAGACTCAGCACGTTTGGGAAGCCACCATGTTTCGACAAGCCCGCCTGCACCTTCTTCACCTAGTTCGGCCGACACTTCACTCGGCCGTGGCGACAGCAGAGAGGGTTCTGCATCACGGAGCAACAGCAACAGCAACAGCAACAGCAACAGCAACAGCAACAGCAACAGCAACAGCATCGGCAATGGCAACGGCAACGGCAACAGCAAGAAGGTAGCAGATCTTACAAACAACACCTTCCGTTTGGAAGGCGATACGGGACCCTTGATTGCAGCTTTCCCGGATGATCTGTTTAATGCTGAGCTTTCAGAGTACCTCGATGGCAACCTGCACTACGGCCTTTTGGACAGACTCGCCTAGAGAACAAATGGAATATTGCAACCAAGCCCGGCCCGTGTCTGAAAAATTGTAGGATGAAGAGCCGTTCATAAGGTCTACTACCTCATCGAATCCACATCTGCCCGGCCTGAGACATGTCCCTCTACACCGTAGGCCGAGGACTCTCGTCTGTAGCCGAGGCCACCAGTAGAGGGTGGCGATGCTTTTTCCTTCGTACACATGTCTCTACCGTCATGTATCTGGTCGTGACCCCTTCTTCGAGTGCATCAGCTTTCAGTGTATGGGAAACACCTGGTCTGTTGGGCTGCGGCCAATTGCGTCACTTTCTCCGCCCAGCCCTGTCACATCACGTGACATCCTCTCTTTGTGGCAGCCCCGTCTCCGATGGCTCCTTCCGTGTCCTGTACCTCGCCTGCCTCCTTCCCGATCGCCCCTGGCTCGCCATGCAGGAAGGTGGGTTTGGGAACGAAGGGCTGGGAAGGGAGGGCATACCACTTCGTGCGAGGTCCCCGGATCGTGGGCCGTTGGAGCTGCGTATTTCATTCGCCTGCTGACGTGCCTGAACGGAGGGAGTATCCTACATCGTGCTGTAGTCGTGAATCGCCGCAGGGGCCGTCAGGCCATCGAGGTGCACTTGCCGTTCATTGGGTATGTAGCAAGCATCGGTTGCGCTTTCCCACCATGCCCGGCCGCTGCCATTTGCGCCTTCCTCGCGTGGTGCTGTTCGCCCCACTGTGTATTAGGCTGCAATCCTGATCAAAACAGGCATCCAGCAGGACGGCTGGCCAGAGAGACATCCACGCAGGCTTCAGCACACCGCCGGTCGCTGCCGTCCGCATCCGCGTCCATGCATCCCTGCATCCCTGCCTCCCACGTTCGCCAATCGCCACACCCTCGCAGCTCGACATTCCGAAAGCGTTCGTGTCCCACCCATTGCCCGACGGCTCTTCCACCGACCGAGACCGACACCGACATCTTCATCCTGCGTCCTGCGTCCTGCGGCCTCGCAACGCCGCCTACAACGGTACCGCTGTGTTCTCCTTGTTCGCTTTGCTCTTACCATCCGTCGTCTCCCCAAGCTCGGCCGAGACACAGTCGGCCGTCTTTTCTCACGCCGCCGGACAGACGTTGAAGCGGGAAATGCCGTGGTGTGCGCCTCAGTGAACTGCACGTATGGCCAGGCCAGCACTTCAGCCCACCATTCCTACAGGCCGTTTTCTACGGAACACAAGGAGACCAGAAGAACAGGGAAGCGGGGCAGCACGACGTCAGGAAAGCAGGGTCTCGGAGCCGCCAGGCTTGGGGCCTGATTCTATTTTCTGGATTAAGGATTAGGATTAGCAAAATGGGATTATCGCGCCAAGACTTTTTGTGGAAACATCCACTTGAAAAGGAACGCTGAGCTAGAGCGTCTCTACGATGTATTTTTCAACGACTTCTAGGCCCACGCTTATCCACGTGACGGCGGTACGGATATACGTGTCGGATATACATAACGGATATATATATAACGGAT
>JADHKO010000082.1:0-128529 GCA_019925425.1 Ophiostoma pallidulum | reverse complement strand
TGGTGGGGTCCGGTTGGGTCGGTCTTTTTTCGGGTTGTTTTCCCCCCCGGGGTCCCCCCCCCCCCCCCCCCCCCCGCGGCGGTCATCCATCCATGATGGTCCTCGTCGTTCTTGCTGACCAACCTCCCACCTGCCGCAGGGCCTCTCGTTCACCCTCTCGACCGTCACCGTCCCTACGCTGCTCACCCTGCCCTCGGCCCGCACCGCCGCCAAGGCCTTCCACAGCCTGGCCGACGCCGCCTCCAGCCAGCTGCGCACGCTCTCGGGCGTCGCCAGCTCCGCCTTCTTGCTGGCCTTCTTGCTGTCGCCGCGAGCCGTGCGCCACCCGTACCTGCTGTACACGTCGCTGCTGGTCCTGGGCGGGCGCCTCGTCACCTCGGACTCGCTCGTGCCGTACCTGTTTTCGTCGACGTCGTCGTCGGCCTCGTCGGCATCTGCTGGCTCCGCCGATCCCTTTGCGCCCGCGTCGCCCACATCGCCCCCGCGCCGCACGGGCACGTACGGCCTGGCCTCCTCGCACGCGCACATGGAGGCCAGCTATGAGGTGCTGGGCTCTGCGACGGCCGGGTCGGTGTCCGGCGGCTCCGTCTCCGACTCGCACAGCGATGGCGGTGCGGGCGCCGACGACTCGGACGCGGCCGGCAAGAACAACAGCAGCAGCGGCGGCGGCGGCGGCAGTGGCGATGCGGCCATCAACGGCGAGGAGGTGCGCGCGGCCGTCGAGGTGTTCCTCAAGCGGCAGATTGTGCGCACGGTGCTGAGCGGCGTCGCGTTCGCCATCTCCATTGTGGGCCTCTGGGGCGACGGCTCGGCCGTTGTGCCCGTGTGGCAGTCGGAGACGTTCATCGTCGTGTAAACAGATGCGGCGGCGTTTGTTGTCTTTTGATTTACCTTTTCGCTTGTACCATTGTTTTGTCTGCTCTCGCTTATTGCTTATGCCTACGCCCATCCACTCTGCTCCGACGCCCACCCCCCCTTCTCTCTCTCACTCTCTCTCTCGGGTTTCTCTTCCTGTGCATGGATCGATGGTGGCCAGGGGCGAGGGGCAAGACTGCCACGGCTGGCTACTCCCCCGGACGGCATCGAGACACTGATCAACACAGATCACGGGTCGCAACCCCGGGGTGCATTGGCGGCCGTGGCCTTGCGTCCTCGTCTTTTTTTTTCTTACACATCGCGGGGCGTTTTTAACTACTGAAAACTGGGCACCACAACACAACACTGCACACCTTCACTGCACACAGGGCAGGGGAACGTGGCTGCGTTGGCCACTCTTTTATTGCGTTTACTCTTGTCATTTGTGCCAGAACGGCATCACCTTTCTCTCTGTAACAAAAACCCATGCCTCAACACACACACACACACACACAACACGCAAAATAGGCAAATAGGCAAAAGGGCAAAAAGGCAAAAAAATGATGATATGAAGAAAACGGTGCGACCGTGCTTTCCTTTGCCATGTTTTTGTGTTTTGCTGGTGGTATATTTCTGAGAAAAAAAAAACAAAAGGGGTCTGAACTTTGTTGTATTCTCGCAGACGTTTCCCCTTGCTCCCCCTTCCTTTTTGCTCAGTCCAATGGTAGCCGCCACAGGCCATCGCCGAGGTAGTGTGCGTCCTCCACGACAGGGCCCTTGCCCTTGTCCTTGACCTCCTTGGTGCCGGTCACGAGCAGGCCCACGGCACACGCCTGCTCCTTGCCCTCGGCCCGGATCACCACGGGCGCGCCCTTCTCCAGCTCCCGGTTCCAGTGGCCCCCCGCGTCAACCTGCTCCGGCTCGTCCTCTCTCGGCTGCGGCAGGCCGCCGCCGGCGCTCGTCAGCCCCGGCGCCATCAGCGTGGCACCGCCCAGCACATAGCGAATCGCGCCGCGGTCAATCTGGATGCTGGGAAAGGCCTGCGGGAAGCGGTGGACGAGGCGCAGATGGGGCAGCAGCGGGATGTCGCTGCCGGGCTTGCCCGACTCGAAGAACAGGGGCTCGGTGTCTAGAACGTAGAGGACGGCACGGTCGGGCAGCTTGACAGACTGCAGCGACGCCTTCTTGGGGAGGAACTCGTCGGCGTAGGGCACCAGCAGCGGGTAGCTGGCCAGCAGCGACTGGCGCAGCGACCGCTGCACGGACGACTTGAGTTTCTGCCGCGGGGCACTGGGGAGTCTGGGAGGGAGGGGGGAGGGGTTAGACGAAGAAGACACAAGACAGGACCAAAAAAAGAAAAGGGTACACGGGAATGGCTTTGTCAGACCTACTCCTTTTTGAACATGTTTGAAGCTTGGGGCGGCGAAGGGGAAGAAGGAGAAGGGAGGCGTCGTCGCGTGCGACTTGTCAGATGCCCCGCCAGATGGCGATGAAAATTGGGAGTGGGAAGGGAGCGGGCCTTATCGATTAGCTAGCTGGGGTGGTGGTGGCGGGGTAGAAGGAGGCAACGCTCCACCCCTGCTGGCTAGTAACAGCAAGCTGCCCTGTATTATGGGCCTGTATTCTGTACATAGTAAACCCGCCTGCACAAAGAAGAGCACAGCTCCCCCAGACGACTCGAACGCAACGCGGACTGGAGAACGAATGGCCAATGGATACCCCGTTGCTGCTATGTATGCTATGTATGCTATGCGGGACCGAGTGCAGTCGTGGCCGCCCATCCAGTCGACATCCTACCGCAGCTCTGTGCACATTGCAAGCCGGCCGGAGCGTCCCATCATTGTTCGCGTCAACCCACAGTCACACGCGCCACAGTGCCGTCCTTGTCGAGGTAGACATTGAGCCGGTCCGGAGAGGCCACCGAGGAGGCGACGGCTCCATACTCCAGCACCTGCACGCCCTGCGGCAGATCGCGTTTGGCAAAGGCCTTTGTCGGTGGACGCGGCGGCGTGTCAGCGGGGGCAACGCAACTCCAGAGACCGCCTCGGGGGGCAACCTACCGTCTCGCTGTGGTCGCCGTCGGTCAGCGTCTTGCCCATGAGCTGCGTCATCCACTTGTTCTCCGTGGTGCCGCTGAGGTCGGGTATGATGAGAGGCATGCTGGGCTGGTCGGGCGCCGGGGAGCGTGTTTGTAGGACAGGAACAGTCGCGTCGGAAGACGTCGAAGCGGTGCAGGCAGGGGTGTGGTGCATTTGTCTTCGCCGGTTCTTGCAATTGAGAACAGACAAGATGGCTCTCTCGCTAGGATCTTGTGGTGCGTTTCTCTTATGGCCGCTAACTGCGCTGGCTGGGGTGATGACGTCGTTGGTGGAACGTGCGTGGCGCGACGCACCTGGGGCGCATCCTGACTAATAAGAGGCTTTCCCAAGCCGGCACAGCGCCCTTCAGGGTCACCAAGTTTCTATGAAACGCCGAGGATCAGTTCTCTGAAAGGCATTTCAACGCTTCAACGCTGTGTTTTCAAAATGCCGCCTCCGATCCCTCCTGTTTTGAGACGGCCAGGGCTCCTCGTGCGCCGTAATAAGATACATACGTAGTGACAACAGAAGCAGTGCAGATCGAGGGGCATGGGGTGCAGAGGGACAAACTAGTTACAGTAGGTATCAAACGGCAAGGACCAAAAGCAAATAGAAAGAAAGACAAAAGCATGGCAGTTGATGTGTGTGTAGCGGAGATTCTCTTCGTTGGATCCAGCCCAAGTCGATACCCTTCCTCCCTCCTCCCGAACTATATGCTAGGCGCTGGACCTCCAGGAAAACAACACAAGAGAAATGTACAAATACAAACTGATATAGCAAACAAAAAGAGACAAAACAATGGCTTGGCTCGCAATGTGGGAAATCAGAAACAACAAGACGCATAACATCCGACTCATCCAACATATCCAATGTGCCAAACCTCGTACACAAACCAAACCCGGTAAGTCAAATGGCGTCGGACAAAATCGCACAGATGCTGCATCCGCTCAAAAGGCCAAAACAAACAAAATCAAACAAAATCAAACAGACACGGACCCAAAAGGAGATGGAGATCGCAAGGGTGCCCATGCACTCTGGTATCAGCTGCCGGTGATCTTGCGCCACCAGCTGCTGCGCGGTGTCGTGTCCATGAAGACGGAGTTTCGCTGGCCATTGCGCTCGTCGCTCCCTTCTGAACCGACACGGTCACCTCGGTCACCCCGGTCGCCCCGGTCGCCACGGTCGCCACGGGTGCCCCGGTCGCGCTCGCGGTCACGGTTGTTCTTGTCGCGCTCCCGCTCGCGTGCCCGTTCTTCGCGACGGGCCCGGCGCCTGCGATCGTCCTCAATCTCGGCTGCCGTCATGTCTCCCTCGTGGTATCGTTGGCTCGTACGGCGGCGCTCATGCCGCTCACGACGGACTCCGTCGTCGTCTGTTGGTGTGCTTCCCTCAGCTGCAGCTGCCGCGGCCGCAGCTTCTGGCTCTTGAGGCGGCGGCGGCGCATCCGAGTGTTCTTTCACCCAGGATGATGTGCCCGAATGCGGCCAGCTTGATTTCGAGGTGCGCCCGTCGCGTCTTTCTTTGTCGCCACGCGAAAATGTCTGGTAGTCCTCCGTATCAGACTGCCGCCGAGATGTTTTGCCCTCCATGTCGCGAGAAACACGTCGCTCGGCATGCCGGCGGTAGCGCGCGTCCTCGTCCTCGCGCTCGCTCCCTCTCCCGCCTGGAGTTGCGGCTTCCGCCTTGCGACGCTCGCGACGTGCGGCCCGGCGCGCCTCGGCGTCGGCCTCTTCAGCTTGCCGCTCCAGCTCAGCACGTTCACGCTCCTTGCGAATGCGGCGGCGCTCGGCCCGTTCTGCCTGTTCTGCTGCTTCGCGCTCTTGGGCAGCTTGGCGGTCGGCTTCTTCGCGCATGCGAGCGCGGCGGTCGGCGCGTCGTGCCTCGCGTTCTTCTTGTCGGCGTGCTTCTTCGGCCTCTTCATGCCTGCGCCGGCGCTCGCGACGCTCTTCCTCTTTGGCTCGGCGTGCTTCTTCAGTTGCGCGTTCCGCAGCTTCTCTTTCCACACGACGGGCACGACGTGCGGCACGGCGTGCTTCCTGATCCGCATCGGTCATGTTCCCGGCGTCCTCTGCATCGGTGACGATACCCGTGTTGCGACGGCGGCCATCAGGTTTCGGTTCGGAACGAGGCGTGGCCATTGCCGCCGCAGGCGAGCCGCTGATTTTGCCAAAAAGACCAGAAAGTCCAGATCGTTTCGTGGCAGCCGAGTTGGAGCGCTTGAGGGGGGAAGGCGTCGATAGAACTCCGCCGTCGGCTACGGCTTCGCCGTCTTCTTGGCGGCGGGACTGAAAGAAAACGAAAAACCCATGTCAGCAAGCAGTGTTCCTCGTATTCTTTCATGACCACATATAGTTACGGTGATGTCCTTACCTTTGATTTGCGCCGCTCGGCCTTGTCAGAGCTGGAACCTCCAGCGCCAACTCCAAGAAGTTTCGCAGCCTTGGATGAGATCTCAGCGGGTTCGGGAGGTGGTGAAATGATACCGTTGGACATATTAACAGAGTTCCGTCGCGACGTTTTCCCACTTCCACTCGTGCTTTGTCGCCTTTCGCGCGTCGAGGCGGAACGCGACAAGGGCGGTGTGCTCGCAAATACGCTCTGGCGCCGCAGCGCTTTGGCAGGTGTCTCCTTGCTGTACTTCTCGGGCTTGTCTGCATGCTCAGCCTTGTCCGACGCTGATGATTCTTTGGATGAAGGTGGAATTTCATCCTTCTCTGCAGATCTCTTGCTGCCGCTTGTCTTGAAATCCTTGTGCTTTGACGAGGAAAGAGGCTGTTTGGCTTCGCGCTTGGTGGAGGAGCCTGGGGTCGCGGCCGACCACATGCCCCATGATGAACCGCCATCTCGGCTGATCTTGGTCCGTTCTTTCTTGCCAGACCTGGGCTCGGGAGGTGGAGTCGGTGGGCCCTCGGGGATCGCAGGAGGGGAGGGAGGGGCAGGAGGCGGAGGTGGCGGGGGAGGAACAGCCTCGACAGTCGCGCTCGATGACTTGGACTTGGACTTGGTAGTCGTGCCTTTCTTTGCTTTCTTTGCAGGTGCCATATCTATAACAACCTCGGCTTCGTCGTTCTGCTTGTTGACGTTGTCGCTGTTATCATTTTCTTCCACAGAGAAGCTGAGGGGTGACGCGAACGACCAACGGGAGGACCCCTTTTTGTTCGCAGGTGGCGGCGGCGGCGGCGGTGTCGGCTCTGCTTCCTCTTGGACAATAGCAACCTCCCGGTCCTTGAACTTCGACTTCTTCTTTTTCTCCTTTTCGGATGAGAGAGGCGCTTGGGGCGGCGGCGGTGGAGGAGGAGGTGGCACGTCTTCGACAGGAGGCCTTTTATTGTCGTCGACAACAGCTTCAAAGACTTTCAGTCGGTCTGAAATCTTGCCGCTGACTTTTTTGGTTTTGGAGGATGCCACAGGCGGCGACAGAGACGCGAACACGTCCCTGTCCTCCTTCTCCTTGTTGGTCGCCTCCGCAACGGCGCTACCCTTTCTGGAGCTTTTGGTCTTGGAGCTCTTAGCGTCCCTTGTCGATTCCAGAACATTCGCTGACTCATCTGCGGCCTCTGTAGCGTCCGCTTCGGCAGATGCCGCTTTTGCGTTAGCGCCCGCAACAGTACCCGCCTCGGGCAATGAACTCTTGCTCTGAGTGATCTTCTTCGCAGTGCCCCAGAAGCTGAACGTATCGGCTTTCGGAGCCAAGATTTCCTCGACTTGTTCGGGGCTGAGGTTGATGAGATCGTCCTCGAGATCTTTGAAGAGGTCGTCGTCGTCGCCGCCGTCCTTGCCTTTCGACTTTTTGTCCTTTTTGCTGGTCTTGTCCTTCTTCTTCTCCTTCTCGACCTCCTTGGACTTCGACGATGATTTGGGCTTGGACTTCTTGGCGGCTTCCGCTTCTTCGAGCTCACGCTGCGCTTGCTCCTCGGCCTCGCGAGCTGCCTGCTCTTCAGCTTCCTTCGCAGCCTTCTCTGCCGCTTCGTCTGCTCGCTTGTCGGCGCTTTCGTTGAGCTCGTCCAGCTCTCGCTGTTCCCTCTTGGTGAGTTTGCGACCTCTGTCCTTCTTGGCTAGAAGAGCAGCACGCTTTTCTTCTTCTTCGGCGACCTTCGCTTCCTCCGCCTCACGCGCCGCCTGCTCTTCGGCCTCGATGCGCGCCTTCTCCTCCGCTTCGCGTTCGGCAGCCTCTTCTGCCTCACGTGCAGCTTGCTCTTCGGCTTCGCGGGCGGCGCGTTCCTCCTCTTCCTTCGCCTCCTGTGCCTCTCTCTTGGCCTTCTCCTTCTCAGCTTTCTTCTTTTCTTTTTCTAGCTTCTCCAGCTCTTTTTTGCTCAGCTTTGGTTCCTTCTCTTTCTTCTTCTCTTTCTCCTTTTCCTCCTCCTTCTCCTTTTCTTTCTCCTTTTCTTTCTCCTTCTCCTTCTTTGATTTGGACTTGGAAATAGGCGCTTCGTCCCAGATGTCCTCCTCTTCTGCCTCCGGAACAACTTCTTCTGGCGGTGGTGTCGGCTCACGTGGCGGTGGGTCGGGCTCTGTAACCTTCGATAGTTTGCCCTTTTTCTTTTTCTTTGAGGACGCACCCCAGCCCCATTCGTCATCGTCCTGCTTTGGCTCTTCCTCTTTCGGCGGAGGCTCTTCAACGACGGGAGGCTTCTCTTCCTCCTCTGCCGTCTTGCCGCCCTTCTTCTTTTTCTTCGAGGAAGTACCCCAGCCACCCCAGTAGTCGTTGCTTTCTTCTTCGGCCGGTGGGCCTGCCGGGGGGGCTTCTTTGGTGCTTTCGTCGGTCTTCTTTTTCTTGTCTGCCTTGCCGGATCCTAGGCTGTCGAAGAAGTCAAAATCGTCTCCGCCGTTGTCGTTTGTTTTCTTGTCGGAACTGGTTGTCTCATCGGGTGTCTCGGTCTCTCCCCAGATATCGGCCGTCGCTTTCTTGCTCTTCTTCTTTGTTTTTGTTGTCGTGCCCCAGATATCAAAGGAAGTGTCCTCAACGACCTTGTTGACAGAAGCACCGTCACCATTCGTAGAGGCGTCGTCTTTGGCCTTCTGTTTCTTGTCATTTTTGCCAGTGCCCCATGTATCCCAGGTGTTGTCTTCGGCGGCCTTGTTGTCGAGAGGGGCGCTGTCGCCGTTGGTCGAAGCGTCGTCTTTGGTCTTCTTCTTTTTGTCCTTCTTGGCAGTGCCCCAGATATCAAAGGAAGTATCCTCAGCGACCTTGCCGACAGAAGCGCCGTCGCCATTTGTTGAGGTGTCGTCTTTGGCCTTCTTCTTTTTGTCTTTCTTGCCAGTGCCCCACGTGTCCCAGGTGTTGTCTTCGGCGGCCTTGTTGTCGAGAGGGGCGCTGTCGCCGTTGGTCGAAGCGTCGTCTTTCGCCTTCTTCTTTTTGTCCTTCTTGCTCGTACCCCAATCGTCCCACGTATTGTCTTCAGCAGGAGGGGGCTCGGGGGCAGGGGTAGGCTCTTCCTCGAAGACCGCAATGGCGCCCTTCTTTTTCTTCTTGTCCTTTTTCGTTGCAGCAAATCCCCATACGTCCTCCTCTTCTTTCTTTTTCTCAGCCGCCGGCTCAGTCTCAGGCACAGGCTCAGGGGTCGGTTCCGGCTCAGGCTCAAATGTGTTTTTGCCTTTCTTCTTCTTGTCTTTCTTCGAGACGGCAAAACCCCAAGGGTCCTCCTCGGGCGGCGGATTGGTCGTCTCAGTTTTGGCGGGTACGGGCTCTGCTTCAGCGACCACGGCACCTTTCTTCTTCTTCTTGTCTTTTTTCGTCGAGGCAAAGCCCCAAATGTCGTCCTCCTCTTTCTTCTCGGGCTCTGGTTCTGGCTCTGGTTCCGGTTCTGGCGTGGGTTCGGGCTCGGGTTCGGGATCGGGCAGCTTCACAGGTTCGACAACAGCATCCTTCTTGCCCTTCTTCTTTTTGTCTTTTTTGGTCGTGGTGCCCCAGGCTCCCCAAGTGTCCTCTTCTATCGGCTTTTTCTCGGGCTCCGGTTCCGGTTCTGGTTCTGGGGCAGGGGTAGGGGGGTCCGGCACAACAACGACAGCAGCGGCAGCGGCGGCGCCCTTCTTCTTCTTGCTTTTCTTGGACGTGCTGAAACCCCAAGGATCTTCCTCTTCCTTTTTAGCAGGTTCTGGCTCGGGCTCCGGTACAGGCTCGGGTTGAGGCTCAGGCACAGGCTCGGGCTCCTTGACGGGCTCGACGATGGCGTCCTTTTTGCCCTTCTTTTTCTTGTCCTTTTTCGACGTTGTTGCCCAGCCACCAAAAAGGTCCTCCTCCTTCTCCTGTTTGACGGGTTCAGGTTCGGGCTCCGGCTCGAACGCGGGCTCCGGTTCGGGTAGAGGTTCAGGCTCGGGTTCCTTTACCTTCGATTTGTCGCGCCCGGTGGCAGATGCCCAGATGTTGGAGAAACCCCAGCCTTTCGATGGCTCGGGCTCCGGTTCGGGTTCAGGCAGCTTGGGGGGCTCAGTTTCGGTAAGCTTGCCCTTCTTCTTTGTGTCTTTTTTCGAGGACCCCCACGAAAGCCCCCAGTCATCGTCTTCCGCGGCATCCTTTTCTGTCGTCTCCGGGTTGTGCCCCAGCTCCAGTTCTGGGTCAGGCTCCAGGTCCTTTGGCGGATCGGGTTCGGGGATGGCAGCCGCAGCCTGCTTCTTCTTCTTCTTGTCCTTCTTCGAAGTGGTGAGGCCCCAGATGTCGTCCTCCTGTTTCTGTTCAGGAATTGGCGTGGGCTCCGGCTCCTTGGTCAGTTCCGGTTCAGGAATGACGGATTTCCCCTTCTTTTTCTTGTCTTTCTTCGCGCCCCAAGACATCCAGTCGTCATCTTCCACCTTCGCCACAACAGGTTCCGGTTCCGGTTCCGGTTCTTTCACCGGCTCAGGCTCGGGCTCTGAAAATTTGCTGCCTTTCTTCTTCTTATCCTTCTTTATCGTGACAAAAGAGGGAAACATGGAATCGGCGGCATGCTGTTCATCGTCGTCTTTCTTTTCTGGTTCCGGTTCCGGTTCCGGTTCTGGTTCAGGGTCAGCGATTTTGCCCTTCTTCTTCTTCTTGCCGGTAACAACAGCGCCCCAACCAAAGTCCAAGTCGGCAGACTTGTCAATCTTTGTGTCCTCCACGAGTGCTGGAGTTTCTGCAACCTCCTCGACCAGCCCGGTCTTCTTTTTGCTTTTCTTGTTGGTGCTGAAGAAATCGAAGTCGTCATCGAATGATGTCGTGGTGTCCTTGGCCGCAGCGGGCACCGGCTCCACAACTCCTTTTTTCTTCTTGTCCTTTTTGGTGAGACTGGACCAGAAACCACCACCATCGTTTTCTTGCTCCTCTTTCGTTTCTGGCTCGGGTACGGGGTCATCAAGAACGGGTTCCGGCTCCTTCGGTGGATCAGGGATGGCGTTCGCAGCTTTGCCCTTCTTTTTCTTTTTGATCGTGGTACCCCATGCCCAGTCGTCATCAGCCTTCGTTTCCGGCTCTGGCACCGGCACCGGCTCCGGCGCCGGTTCTGGCTCGGGGTCGGGCAGCTTCTCTTCGACAGCTGGCTTTTTCTTCTTGGTCTTCTTCCCAAGGCCCCAGACGTCCCAGGCTGATTCGTCCTCCTTTGGCGGCTCTGGATCTTTCGGGACCACTGGTTCGGGTTCTGGTTCGGGCTCCGGCTCAGCGAAGATGTTGCTAGTGACATTGTTCTTTGCTTTCTTCTTCACCTTTTTCGTAGTGGCCATCCCCCAGAAATCGTCGGCAGGTGCTGGTGCAGGATCCTTTGCTGGCTCTGCTTCCTTGGGCTCTTCAAGCAATGGTTCGTCGAAGAAAGAGATGGTCTCCTTCTTCTTCTTCTTGTCCTTCTTCGAAACAGGACTGAGCCAGTCGTCTTCGGGAGGGCTTGCCTTTTCCGCCGGCTTTTCGAACTCTAGCTCAGGTTCGGGATCCTTTGCTTTCTTCTTTTTGGTGCCGACGGCGCCCCAGGCGCCCCACGTGTCGTCAGCTGCGTCGTCTTGGTTTTTGGTGTTGCTTTCTGTCTTGTCGTCGACGGGGTCGGCATCCCAGAAGCTGCTCTTCTTCTTCTTGTCCTTTTTCGTATCGAAGCTGAAGCCAAAGTCGTCGTCTTTCTTTTCCTCTCCTTTTTTGTCTTCGCCAAAAGATGGCTCCGCATTTTCCTCTTCGTCAAACGCCCCAAAGCTGAACGTCTGCTTGGTCTTCTTCTTCGGCTTCGGTCGGTTGATGCTCCACGGGTTGGCTTCGGCCTCTTCTTCTTTTTTGTCTTCCACGGGGGGCTCTTTCTGGTCCAGATCTGACGATTTCGCTGTGGAGGAAAAGCCCCAGGCTGACCCTGTATTCCATGCCGAGCCCCATTTGCCAACAGACTGGGTCGGTTTTGTTGTCGACCCCAAACCCAGGTCAAGTGAAGGCGCGGTGTCATTCAATTTTATCTCATCGAAAGCGTCGAAGTCTTTAGAAGGAGTAATGTCGGGGAGAAAGTCATCTTTCTTGGTGTCTTTCTTCTCTTCCTCGTCGAAAGCGGCGAGAACATTCTTCTTTCCCTTCTTTTTCTTGGTGCCCACAGCTGTGAAATTGGACCAGTCATCGAGCACGTCGTCCTTTTTCTTGTCGTCCCCTCCATCCCCGCCGCCGCCGCCGCTGCCGCCGTTGCTGGAGTCTTTGTTGGCTTGATCACCTCCGTCGCCCGCTTTCTTCTCGCCATCGTCGCCGCCGCCGCCGCCGCCGCCGCCGCCGCCGCCGCCGCCGCCGCCACCACCGTTATTGTTGGTGCTGTTGTCTGCAAAGTTGAACGCTTGACCCTTCTTTTTCTTCTTCGGGCCAACTTGCCAGAAGCCGTCAGTGGAAGAGAAGTCAATAGACGAAGTCATGCTCGGATCTGTCAGCAGATCGGCGTTGTCTTTGCGCCCGGGTTTGCGAGAAGCGTTTGCAACAGGCGGCTCGCCGATGCCGTTTGTGGAGGGCGATATGCGCCGGCTCGGACCCGATTCGGTTTGGTGGGGATCCGTGACAGGGACGTCGTCCGATGCGGCCGGCTCCGGTGTGCGCTGCGGGTGCAGGCTACGTGCCCATTTTGGCGCCAGGCTCGGTAAAATGAGGGTGATAGCAGCACTTCTCCTGTTTGGTTGTGACCAGTCTGGAGCTGCCAGGGGACTCTAGACATAGGATGAGATCAGTAAGGGTGGAGCTGGTCTGGGGAGGCGCGTGTTGCGCATGAGACGGATAGAGCTGGGGACAATGTGGTTGGGGCGCAGTCGAGCCACATTGATGCTGCCTAGACAGATGATGAAGGTGATGGGTAGATGCTCGTTTCTCCGAGCCATAGTCGCAGCAAATGCGGCCCCTGGCTCCGCCGTCCAAAAATGCAGCAATACAAGCTGGGTGAATGTTGGCTGGTAAAATAGTTGATAGGGAATTAAAAGCATGATAGATAGTGAGAAAGATACATGTTTGAGAAGATGGTGGCGCCGATCAAAAAGCACACTCTTAGATGCACAACAGGACGGTGCAATCGTGGGCCGCGTGCATCTCAATGAGCAAAGACCAAAAACAAGAAGGAGAAAAGAGGAATAAGAAAAGAAAAAGGAGTTTCAAGACACGGGCGCATTCCCATGCTTGTGGCGATGCTGGCACATGACGCTGCAACACAGCAAAGCCACGGAAGCATGATCAAGGAAAACTAAGAGAAGAAGAAAAGGAACGATATGGTGAGAGACGGAAGAATAGATTTATCTTACCCGAAGCTGAAGCCAGGCACTGGCAATAGAGTGAAAGCGCAGGCGCAGGTCCTCGGCGGACCATGGCAGGCCATCGACATGGGTGGAGGTATTCACGTCATCCCACCCAGTCGTCCTTGTCCCAAGGTGGATTGTTGTTTCCCAGGCGCATGCGGCGCTTCTTGTGGCTGCGCTGTCGGGGCGCGACATCAGAAGGCTGGCCGCGGCCATCGTGATTGTCTTGCAGGCTGACGGTGTACTGGGAAGCAGATGTCAAACTCATGGACGCAGTGGGCAACCGAGAGCCGGCGGAAGTCGAAGAGGTTCGAGTCGGTCGCAAGGCGTGGTAAGGGAAGGGGAAGGGGGTAGGCTGCGGTGTGAGGACAGGCCGGGATCGCGAACCAGGTCCAGTTGTCGCCGAGTTGTGCCGCGGTCGTGACGAGGGAACCTAGATGTTAAGAGTCCAAACAAGAAGAGCAGAACGCCTTGTTTGAGAGAGAAAGAGAGAAAAAGAAACAACAGAGGCGACACAAGCAATCGCCTCAAACAAAAGGGAGAGAGAAAAGTAAAAGGCAGGACGGGTATAAAAGGGGGAGGGGGGGGGGAGGGAGGGGGCGAAATTTCGAGTCGGTGAGTTCCTGTAACGCTGTTCGCTGGGAAGAAAGGGTCAGTTTCTTTTTTCATTCTTTTTTCTTTTGAAAACAAATGCTGTTCCCCTATTTGTGCCGTGCTTTTGTCTGGGCGTCATCCTCTCTAAGGACCTGCAAGGGCGGTGCAGGCTGAATGGCAATAGGGCCAATAGGTCTCGCGGATCTTGCAGACGGTAGGAAGGGTGGTGGGAGTAGTAGGAGCGGTGGGAGTGGTGGGAGGGACAGGTAGATGAGAGGCCAGAAAGAGAGGTCATGGAGGGTGGCACTGTGTGACACACCTGTTGCCACTGCAGGGACAGGGAGGCTGTGATGAACGGCCTATCACATTACCCAGGACGAGCAGCGCAAGCCGATAGGGCCAGCCATGTGTGGGCGAGGGGGGGATTCAAAGCCTGGCAAAGGACGCCCGGTGAGGAAACAAGGCGCCGAAAGAGCACCAACGACCGTTGGCAGTGTTGTGTGAGGTGCAGTTATGTGAGGCGGGCAGAAAGAAGAGGGTGGCCGGGTGGAGAGGTGGGCAAGAAGGAAGGCCAGGGAGGGAGGGGGGGGGGTGAAAGAGAGAATATCGCATACCAGCTGCAGTGAGGCCTGTGGTGTTTTCTTCAAGTTGTTGGGGTGCGCGTCGTCGTGTGTCCTGGGGTCGCAAGAGACAAGGCGGGGAAAGAAAGCGAGAGAGCCCCGGAGGAGAAAAAACACAGGACCGGGGAGGGGGGAGGGGGGAGGGGGGGAACCAGCGACGGGGTACTGCTGCAGGGTCCTGTTCTGTCGCTCTATCGACAAGGAAGGCCGAGCAGTAATCCGGCGGCTCTGGCGGTCGTCGGTCGTCGTCGGTCGTCGTCGGTCGTCGTCGGTCGTCGTCGGTCGTCGTCGGTCGTCGTCGGTCGTCGTCGACGTCGGTCCAAGACGGCCCTTTGTCGTCGATTTCGTGAGTCGGTCGGGTGTCGTTCTCCTTGCGACGCGGTCTCTGTCGTATCCGCTCGTTCGTACGTTCGTTCGTGGTGTTCCCTGGCGGGAGATCTGGGTGCAGAGGGAGAGAAAGGGGAAAAGGGAGGGGGGAAGAAAACAAGAGGAGAGGAGGGGAGTGGCCGGAAAATCTACGGCGTAGAACAGGAAGAAAACGTCAGAATCCCGCAAAGGATGGAGGAAACTGGGGATGGCTGGGAAGGGCCCACGGTTGGCAGCAGGCAAGTGGCACTTGGTGGGTTTACTGGTTGTGTTTTTTTAATCACTTTTTGGGGCACTTTACGACTGTTTTCCTCGCTTCTTTCCCTGGACCACTTTTCGCGCGCGTGGGACATAATGGACGGGGGGGGGGGTGCAGTATTGACGCGGCAAGAGCTGGCCACACACCTTCCGGAAGAAATGCTGCGGCTGTACCAGCACGGGGCCGGGCTTCATATTACGGCGTACGAGTCGTTGGCCTCGCCTCTCGTTCCTCTGTCTCGCACAGTCGTCCTCGTCCTTGCCTCGTAGGAAACAAAGCCTGCACACCCTCTTTCCTCGCAGGGGACGTCCGATGACCAGACCTCGTCGGAAGACCGTGAACGCTCGCTGCTCGCCCTTTCCTTCTTGCACTAGCCTCCTGGGGAACGGAGGGGTGGCTCCTTCCTTGGCCTGTCCCCTCCCTCCCCCGGTCGAACTTTGGGAGTCGACGCAAGGGAAACAGCAACAGGCGAGACGGAAGGGGCGCCTGCTACTTTCGGGAAAGAGACGATTTCTGCCCTGGCGTCGCAACGGGTCGCAACGATTGGACGCTGACCGCCCTGGCCAACCGGCGACCGCGACGGGAACAAAACACGAGTACCGTAGTAAGATAACATGCGTCGTGCACTCGTTGTGTTGCTTGCGCATCGTATGGGCTCCCGCTTGCACAGGGCAGGAGCCGTCAAATCTCCCGTGGTGACAGTTTCTTGCCTCGTTCCTTCCGCGCAGCACAGTAATACCGTCCGTCGCATGTGCCATTGTCTCTCCTTCTACGACGTATCTTATTTTCGGGTGTGGGTTTTTTTCTGGCCGCTCCCTGTTTCTGTGCGCGCCACCCCCTCTTTTTCTCTGTTGTCACATCGACGCTGAGCGTTTTGGCCCTCCCCCAAGTCCCCTCCCCAAGCCCTCAATTCCACCCCCTTGTCTTGCCCTACTCTTGTCCCGTTGCCGGGACAGACTGTTTTGCAACTGTGCAGCCGAGGGGAGACAGGGAGGGAGGAAACGACGGGGCAAATGCCCATTCTCGTCACAGAGACCCATCCGGGAGGAAAAAAACTTTTCTCGTCGTCTTGGTTTTGCCTAAAAAAAATCCGGTGGCAGGGGAGCTAACCAAGCAGCCCGGCCGCCCTAATCTTCGCCCAGAGCGCCTGAAACACGATCGTCCTGGGAGTGGTGGCGGGCGGGCTCCGTGGCAGTGGCGCGTTCGATCGACAGAGCGTTCTTCTTTCAGTTCTTCCCTGCTTCTCTGTTGTTGTCGGACCGCCGTCCACGCGTCTTAGAGTCGCGTCAAGAAAAGAAAGACAATAAACAAAAAAACGGAGACGGAAACGGAGCCGCAAACGGAAACGGAAACCTAAAGGGAACGAATCCTCGGGACGGGTCGCAGGTCGCGGCGGCCGCGTGGCGAATTAGAGACGGCCCAGGCCTCTCGCTACGGGCAAATTCCCTTTGTCTCCCCTCCCACCGCCTTCTGACTGTCGCGCGCTCCGCATGCTCCTGGGTATCGATACCTGCGTCGCTGGGCAGCGATGCGCCATTAGCGACAGCCGCCTGTACCCCGTACATGCGCATTACGGATTTTGCATCTTAGCATCTGACGTGGAAGCCCGTGTGTCGCGGAGGACCCTGTACCGTCTGCAGGCCGTGTTGCATTTTCGCAACGTCACGGATGCAGTGCTGCAGCGCTGCAGGCTGCCGCATGAGGCATGACAACGTAGTGTGCCGTTGCCACACAGCACTCCGTTGCGCCGCAAGACTTCCCACAGCAAATTTGTGGCCGTTGCCCGCCTCAGCCCCCCCTGGAAGGGCCCTCTGGTTCCTAGGAACGGTTTGTGTGCCTCGTCTGATCAGGTCAATATCCAGCTTCGTACTCCGTACAGCGGCCCGGATGCTCACGTGCTTGTCTGTCGATGCCGGCCACCGACTGCTGACACAACGTCCAGAGTCTCCACGGTTGGGTACGGCTGCAGGCCATCGTCGCCCTCGCAAGCGGACAGCCATCCGGCAAAGCCCGCTGTCAGGAGTCGTGTCGCCGGTATTGACACATCGGTTGTGGTCATTGCCGCGCCCCGTCGCAAAAGGATACGTGAGGAGTGTTTTCTTCTGTTTTTTTCTGCTGCTCTTCTTTTTTCTTCTTTTTCCTCTTTCCCGCCCGACAGCAGACTTCCCCACCGAACCAAAATAACGTTATGCATGGCAAAATTTTCTTTTTTTCAATAGTGCTCGTACGGAGTATCTTACTCGTACATTCCACGACACCTCTCGCCAGCACCGCTTTTTTCTTCTTGTTTCCTCCGTCCCGCACCCTCCTTGTTCTTCTTCATGCGCCTTCCCGTCTGGCCCACAGCCCTTTTCACCGCTTGGGCCAAACAAGGCATAGCGTGCCGCTCACCGCCTCGATGATGACGGGAACGCTGCAGCAGCATACCACCAAAAATCAACAAGAAACACGAGAATGACGCGAAGCACAGCGAAGTATTTTCCGCGGCGATGAGCAAAAGAAAATGGCAGAAAAAGAACTGCCCAAGAGAGGGGAGGGAGGGGTAAGAATAGTGGCACATTGTCGTGACGACGGCCACAGAAGCGGTGTTTGTTTCTTGCTGCATCAACAACAGCCTCACCGGCGCATACCAGTGGCGATTCTTTCAACGGTGGATTGTCATTGCTGTGAATCCCTGACCGCTTTTTGCCCTTTGGAAGGTTGGGCAGCAAGACAGCCAGCCATACGGAATACAACGTGTAACCCCCCCTCCCCGGTTGTCGTCCGTACCGGCATTGCGGAGCGGACGTAACGTGCCGAGACAATGCGGCATCGGAACGCTTGGCACTGGCCGGGCTGGATGTGGTGGCAGAGCGAACGCCGAGACGGGGACGCAGCGGCGTCCTACCTTGACGAGGGATGTGCTTTGCGTGAGACTGGCCGTCGACCAGGCCAGGTTGGTGCATGAACAGTGGTGATCTCCACAGCTGGCGCTAGGTGGAATACATCCCTTTTAGGAAAGAGGGGGGAAAGGGCAATGGGGTTATGAATCTAGCCGCCTGCGGGGAACGGGCCAATGTTGTGCAGCCAGAGCAAAGCAACATGTTCTTGTTCAGCTACATTCTATTAGGTTTCTTTCCAGCTTCGTTTCGAATTCTCGTTCCTTCCGCTCTCTCTCTCTCGAGGGGAAGCCACAAATCGTTTCCGTACGAAGTGGGCTGGCGACCGTGGCACAGCCCCTTTTGGGGGGGTCGGACCTTGTGGCTTTGTTTCGCGTAGTCAGACTGAATATGGGGAGAATGATGACGGCGGGGCTGAAGATGTTTCGCCAAAACAGGGCCAGGCCTCTTCTCGTATCTCTTCTCGACCCAGGGCTGAGAGCGTGAGCGCTCGCATCCCAGCGTCAGCCACCTTCCCTTACCCTCCTGGGAAGGGGAGTAGTGGCCTTGCTGAACGTTTGGCAAACTAAATAAAGCCCTGCTTACGCAGGATGTGGCTTCGGCCCTTTTGAGGGAAAGAGCGACCTACGAAGATCGAGAAGATCGACGGCAGGCGCATCTCAAACGTTCCTGTAGAAAAGTACCCCCCCCCCCCCTTCCTTCCCTGCTCCTTGCCCGCCCCTCGCTCCGGTCCCCCTTGTTTCCAATTTGGTGTCCTCCGGCCTAACACTCTGTGTGTGAGATGCTCCATGCCCGCGCCCATTTCTTCTTTGTATGAAGAGAACACGGAGCACGGAGCAACCCACACGAAACCGTCTGCTACCACGGCGCAGGTTCGTCCCAGCCTACCATTTCAAGCCAGCCACACAGCAACCGCCCTCGCAGCGCCCGCAACGTCCCGCGAAACAAAGACGAACGGCATCCCGTCGCAAGAAAGAAACGACGGACGGACGAGACGATAGAAAAACGAGGAACAACATGGTGGCCGCTGCGAACCGTGCAGCCGCTCGAACAGTATTCCCGTCTTAAACACTTCTATGCATATATACCCCCATGTGGCGAGTTCTCCGCAGAGAGCATTTCAAATCTCGCAGCAAACCCCCCCCCCCTCTCCCTTGTTCTTGTCCTTCTCCAGTCCTGCATCAACGCCCCTTTGAAACGATCACCGCCTCTGCTCTGGCGGCTTCGACAAAGAAACGGACAAGGTGAAGCGCTCGCGGCCCGGGGAGGGGCGCGTTCCTAGCTAGCTGCCCACCAACCGACCGACCGACCGACCGACCGACCGACCGACCGACCAAACCATGCCGTTCCTCGACTTCACCCTCGCCTACCCGCTGCCGCCCGAGTGCGCGCCGGAGCGGGTCGTCGCCGCGCTCCACCGCTACGTGCCCCTCATCACCCCCAACCCCTACATGGTCTCGTACCGCCGCCGCCCCGTCGACCTCGCCGAGATTGTCGACGACCCGTTCTTCCGCGAGGACGGCCAGGCGCTCGCCGCCTTTGAGGTCGTCGACCGCATTGTGCTCGTGCCCGGCCTCGCCAAGAAGCAGGTCGTCATCCCCTGTGTCATGCAGCGCTTCGAGGGCGGCGTGCGGTGCCGGAGCCTGGCCGCCGGCGGCGTGCGCGTGTGGAGCACGTGGCGGGTCCAGCCGGCGGCGCAGATGGCCGCCGGCGGCGCTCCAAGAGAAGAGGAGGCAGACGACACCATCCCCCGCCGGCAGAGGCTCAGTCTCAACGTCAGCAACGTCAGCAACGTCAGCAACAGCAGCAACAGCACCAGCAACAGCACCAGCAACCACCGGCAGCGCGGCGACCCACCGGCGGCAGCGACGACGACCATCAGCTACGAGATTGTCGAGGAGGCGCGCGTCGAGTGCAGCACACTCGTCAAGCCGTTTGTCAACCGCAGCTTCCGGGAAGCGCACCTGGAGATTCTGCGGATCGTAGTCAGGGACGTCCTGTCCGAGCCGCAGCGGGAGCGCATGACCGTTTTCTACTCATGAGCAGAAAACGCGGGTTGGCAAAGGAAGTTTCATCTTTGATTGGAGCTCCGGCATATGTTTCTTTCTCGTCATGGATTTTTTTGCCCTTTTTTTGACGCTCTCAATTTCAACAATCGTGAAATTGGGAGCTTGCGTTATATGTTCTTTTTCTTCCCCCGTCCCCTCATCTTTTTTTCACCTTTGCAGCAACGCGTGGGCGTTTGGACAATGTGTTTCTCTTGGTTTTTTTATTTAAATCCTTTTAGCAATGGAATATGTGGCCCAACTGCTAAGGAAGCAAAGTGGAACTATGAAGTCGTGTATTCTGTCTTTTCCTGTTCTTCCATCTTCCCCGCCCGCGTCTACTTGCTAATGGTATATGCCAGCTTGCCCGCGCTCACGTTGCCCTTCTTCAGCTCCTGAAGGCCCACAAGCACGCCCTCCAGCCCAGAACCGCCCTGGTTGACATAAGCCCGCGCGGGCTTGACCTTGCCGCTCGACAGCAGGTCTCGCGTCTGCTCCCAGAACCCGCGCGCAAACGCCAGGTCCGCCGGGTTCGCTGGGAAGGGCATCCACTTCTCAAACGGCTCGCCAAAGGCCGTGTAGTACAGAGAGAACGCGCTGGCGATGCGCGGGTCCACGGCCTTGATAGCGTCGGCAGGGTCGGGAAGCAGACTGGAGTAGTGCAGGCTGCCGGGACCCTCGGCCGCTGCGGAGGATGTCAGCGCAAGGGCCGTGGCGCAGAACGTCGCCGTCTCGGTGCTCGCAATGCAATCCCAGGCATAGCGGAGGGGCTCGCCGTGCAGGGCCGCCTTGATCCCGGCCAAGGCCGCAGCCTCGTCATGGTAGTCGAACACCTCGTCGGCGCCTAGCGACTTGAGGTATTCTGCATTCTTGGACGAGGCCGTTGTCAAGACCCGGTAGTTGGCGAGCTTGGCAAACTGGATGCCGAGGAGGCCCGTGGCGGTTGCGCCTCCATAGATGAGGAGATTCTCCGGCGTTTTGAGGGGGTTGCTGGGCGTGTTGAGCTTCAGCACCTGGTAGAATGCTTGCCCCTGTTCGCCGTCAGAATGAAAAAAATCGTCCGGGGAAAAAAGAAAGGGAAAAAAAGGGAGGGGGCATCCTTCGTCTCCGTCAACTGGAAACACTACATACAACAGTCGTTGCACCAAGGCCAACAGTGGACGCATCCTCGTTGGACATGGTGTCTGGAATCTTGAAAGCCAGGTCGGGCTTGACGGTAATGTATTCGGCAAATGCGCCGTCTTCGAGGTGCACCTGGTTCCTGTTTTTGTTTTCGACAAGTCCGAGTGTCAGTGGGCCGAGTACCAGAAACAGGGCACAGCACAGCTCGGCCTACTTACGACCCGTGTGCACCGCCGGCAATACGGTCGCCGACCTTGAACGGCTGCGTCACGGCGGAGCCGACCGCAACGACCACGCCGGCATAGTCACAGCCCACGCGCGATCCTGTGGGGTTCCCACCAAACAAAAAATCCGCCGTCTTCCAGTCCGTCGGATTCAAGGCCACAGCTGTTGTCTTGACGAGGAGGTAGTCATCGCGGAGCTTCGGCGTCGGGACGCTTTCAACAACGATCTCGCCCTTTCCGCGGAGGACAAGGGCGCGGGTCGTGGCGGGGATCTCGGCGGCCATGTCGGAGCTGTGTGTGTGAGGTAGGGAGGCAGCGGTGGGCAGTCGTCCTTCGGCGAGAGGAGGGAAAGCAAGTATGACGTGATGGGGGGGGGGAGGTCGGTAGGAAGGAGAGGAGAACGAACGGCGAAGCAGAGCAGAATATAGAAAAAGGACTTGAAGAGAACCCCGGAACCGCAGAGGAAGGTCCGGTGCGGGAAGCCAATGGGGGCCTCTTTCCAGATCGGCCGGTCCCAGTTTTCTAGTCCGTCCACGTTTCTAAACATCTCCGGCGGCGTAGAAAACCCTCTTCCAAGCAGGTCGTGATGGCAGAGGCATGATTAGCAAGCACGATTAGCAAGCGCCAAAATGCCACTACTCCGAGGTGCAATCCGCAAGGCAAGCAAATCGCGTTCAAATGCCGAAGGAAGCTCCGTTCTCAACCCCCCCCCCCCCCGCGTGTTTCCTTCGTCTCCAAGAGCCAGAGAGTGGGCTTGGCATGGCTGTACGATTTCCCGGGTTGCCTTTGACTGCTTTGCGGCGGCGCAAACGGGGATGGACGATGCATCGAGGAGCCCCGGGGCCTGTGGGGAGAGCCGCAAAGTCCGGTTCGCGGATCCCTCGGCAAGGGCTCTCTCAACGATCCCAACCCCACAAACGGTCGAATGCTCTCCAATTCCTGTCCCCTGAGCAGCGGGGATGCTTTTCCTCGGGCCTTCTTTTGCTTGCTGGCATGGGTGTCTGTGCTGAACCTCCGCCGCCATCGGCATAGTTTGGGGGGGGGGGGGACCCAGCTCCATCCAGCTTTCCCTTGGAGGTCCCTTCGAGGTCAAAGACAAGGTTGAAGGCGCCTTTGAGGCTGAGAGACGAATCCGACGCCACCGCCTTCTGGAACATGGCTGGCCGTGCGTACCTAGGTTGCATTGCCCCGACGCTGTCGATTTCCGTGCGGGTTGCACACAGTCTTCGGCTTATTGCAGCCTTGCGTCTCCCCCCAATCCCTTGTCTGCGGTGTGGCCTGGCCAATCAGCATGGTAGGTTCATAACGCGCTCTCCTCTCATACAAAAAATCACTACTCCGTTGGCACAAGGCCTCGGTCCGAGTTGGCGCCGCCACCCGACACCGAGCGCGAACACCACGAGCAAAACACAATTCGGTGAGTCGGTAGGCAACGGTGCCAGCGTTTCTAGAAGAGGGGGCTCCAAAGGTATATGCATACAGTTCACTCAGACAAAAACCTGTGGCAACCTGGACAGCAAACTGCACTCCGGCGGAACCAGCATGGAAAAAAGACAAGCGGCGGGATAACCAGAAGCAAGAAGCGAGGCTAGGTATATTTTATCGAGAGCAGACCGCCATTGTCGAGACTGGCCAGGATGCAATCCAACTAGGGAACAATAGGAAGACAACAGTCGGCAAGAAGCAAAGAAAAACAAAAACCACCCTGAAGAAAACATTCAAAATCTATAGGTGCCACTGTCAGTTGCACAAAGACAACGATCCAGACGGCAAGGAAGAACCCAAACAGCCCAAAAGAAAAAACATTCATGAAAAATTGCAAAGGCGACGTCGATATCGTAAAAGGAAAACAACCATGAGAGAAAAAGAAAGAGAAACCGGGGCGCCGAGAAACGAAGTCGGTCCTCTTCGGTGGCCGCCTTTGGGGTATGTGGCTTCACTGGCCTCCGAGGTCCGAACTGTATCCAATATCGCCATAATTCTCACTCAAGCCGCCCTCTCCGAAGCCGGTGCCGGGACCCGACACATAGCCACCGTCATCGCCATCATCAAAATCGCTGGCGTCAAAGCTGCTGCGGCCGCTCAGGTCATCGTCCATACCGGATCCGGTGCCGCCCATGTCGACAGAGGACCAGTTGACCTGTGCAAGCGCCGGGTATTGCGCAAGAAGTGCCGCCGGGAGCGCATAATTGCCCGCCGCATCGATGGGGTACCCTGTGTTCGGGTCGATCTGCGGCGGGGGCTGCGCGAGCATCATGTTTTGTTGCGCAGCAGCCTGCGCCTGCATATGCTGCTCCTGCCAGACACGCTGGCGCTCCATGAACTCTTCGTCGAGAAGCGGCTTGATGCATATGCGGCCCGCCTCGGAGCGGAAATGCCTCCCCAGAGCATCAGCACGGGCAAAGCGCCGGCCGCAGCCCCACTCTCCCCCGATCTTGAGCTCGCCCTTGCACACAAACTTCTTTTCGCCACTGTGCAAGCTCTCGTGACGTTTCCGATCATGCTGACGCGCAAATGCCTTGCCACAGAAAGTGCAGACAAACGGACGCTCGTCTGTGTGGGTGCGCAGGTGTGAACGCAGATTGTAGGCGCGCGTGAAGCGCTTGGGGCACAGCGAGCACTGGAACGTTGCAGGATGCTTCTGTGCCCGTTTTGTCCCAGCGCCGGAGGTTCCAGTGGTCCCGCCAGCGTCTGATGATGTTGTGGTTGCAAATTCAGGGTCTGCAAGCCGGAGCGCCATGGCATTGTTTGGCACTGCTGATGTAGAGAGTCGTCTCCGGTTGCCGGCTACAGCGCTGCCGGACCGTTCAAGTGGCGACAAGGACCGCGAGGTTTCAGATCGCGGGCTCAGGTCACAGCCAATGCTGGGAGAGAGGCCGTCGGCGCCCGGTGATGGCCGGCCGCCACCGGCAGAGCCCCCGCTGTACGGATCCGTGATCGCACGGCGTCGTGGACGACCTGTAGTTTGACAATCGTTAGCCCTCATCATTGTGACTAGAAGCCCTTTGGCAAAGACAAAATAAGGTACATACCTCGTTGCTCTGGGGGGATGAGCGCATCCGTATCAAGAACAGCCTTGCCTTCGAACATGTTCCGAGTTGCCGTCGAGGGGGCAAAGTCGATCTCGATTGTCGGGGCCGACATTTGTGGAATTCCCTGCGACATGTCGGCACTGGTCGTTGGAAGCTGAGGGAACGCCTCCGACGACGACCCAGTCGCATTAAGGTAGGAAGCGTAGCTTCCGTCGCCAGGGGTCTGGATCAAGAAGGCGGACGCGGGGTTCGCCTCTGGTGTTGACTGTGGTGGGATACGAGGCGACATGGCTGGGCTGTGGGATGGGCTATGCCCAACATAACCAGGGGTAATGCTAAAGCTATTGATTCCGTGCAGTTCTTGGTAGACGTCGCCAGCCTCTTCTGGGTGGAGCATAGGTGAGCTCTGGTTGTGAGGGAGGGACTCGGAGAAGCTGTCGTGTCCCACGATCGACGGGGAGTGCCCGCCGATCGAGGAAGCATCCGAGAACTCGGACCCAGTCCTACGATGTCCCTGGAAATGGGGCGCATTCCAGTCGTGCATCAGGGCTGCTTCGGGTGCAAGAGAGGCATTGCGAGAGTGGTGTCCAGCCACCTGCACAAACTGGTGATTGTTAAACGAGGGGGACTGGTGGGCAGAGCCAGTAAGGTGGGGTTCCATGCCGAGCATATGCGGAGGGGTAGGGCTGTGGTGGGCTTGTGATGTCGCCATGGTGTTGATGTCCTGGTGGTCGAACAGAGGGGTGCCAAGCTGATCTGCAGGTGCGGTGGGAAAGATCGTGAAGTCTTCTTGGGGGAAGCGCTGTTGGGGGTCGTAGAAGTCCTGGCCGTAGGATGCGCTACTTGCATCTGCCTTCAACTGGTCAGCGAAGGAAAGGTTTGGATCGAAGCTGAGGTCCTGCTGGATGAGGCCAGACTGGGAGACGGCGATGAAGGACGCCGTGTCGCCGTTGCTATACGCAGAGACAAGCTGCGTCGGGTTGAAGGCTTGGGAAGTAGAGTCAAGAGCTAGACCCAGACCAATTGAGCTGGAATTGGAGGTAGCGGCTTGGAAGTTGGCATCGAAGCTGTGGGCAGGGGACAGCGATGGAGAGTGGCTTTGCTTTATATGGAGAGATTCCTGATCGACGGGAGCAGGCGACCGGCCTCGGGAAGGCTGTTGCTGGTCCATATTGGGGGACGCCGTTATTCCGGGATTGCGTCTGTGGTGCTAGCTGCTCTCCCTGTTTCTATTCTTGTTCTGGTGTGCGACGTGTTGGGCGGCTGCTTTGTCGGTCGTTTGTCGAGGTCCCTTCCTGGAGCACTTGTATGGTGGGGGAACCCCCTGGTCAGATGCGCGGCAGGCGAGACGCTACGCACCAGGCAGCAAACGGTTTGCAAGGGCGAGACCCGGCGTTTGCTTTGTGCTGGTTTTGTTGGACTCGTACCCTGCTCAAAAAGACGACGAGGCAGAATGCAAGTCAGCCTTCCGCAAAGAAGTGGGGGGGATGTCTGTGTAGATATTGTGGCAGTGCTTGGTGGTGCTTGGTGGTGCGGAGGGGCTGTGCAAAGAATCTGACAAGAGTGGTGACGGCGCAACGGCCGGGCCTATCAGGGCACTGCACGGCGCGAAGATCAGACACTAGGTAGGAGGGTAGGAGGTTGGTGCCTTGACCCATGGAGCAAGGTAGGGGACGTGAAACAAAGAACGACCGAACGAAAGGGGAAAAGCGGCAGAAGAGGGGAGATGGGGGAGGGGGATTGGGGGTTGGCGACTTCTGGCTGCCTTCTGGCGAGCTTCTACCTCCGCTGCTCTGACGTCGTCGTCTGGGGCCGTCACGGCGTTGACAGCACTCACCGCCAGTAAGGGACGGGGGAAGAGAGGAGTGCGGTGAGGCTGTGTAATAGCGTGTGGAGCAGCCGTCCAAGGACCGGCAAATGCAAGGAGAGAGAGGCGGACAAACCTTAAAGCGTGGCCTTATGGGACAGTTCCGGGAACCCCCTGGACCTGACACAGGCTAAAATAGAAGAACGGTACCCAACGGAACGGAATGCGGGCGGGAGAGTGCGCGCAGCGATTGCCGTTGCGCGGGAGTACTGGGAGGCCGGGCGCAAAGGTGTGAGCATGCAACGCACAGGATGCGGGAGAGACAGGGAGGATTTCAGGCAATCCGCGGTGTCTTTGCGTCCCGTCCAGCTCGCGGGCGGAAGACACTGCGTCTGTTTTGAGGCCTTGGGTCTAGTGCACAAATGGAAATGGGCCGCGAATAAAGGGCCGAGCAGATGAGGAGCAGGCGGAATGATTGCTTTCCACGCCGCTGTCACCGCTGGGCTGGTTGCGAACACGTCGAAGAGATGGCGAGCAGATTCGAGAAGCGTTGGGGCTGGAAGCAAAGCTTGCCGTGGCCGCTTATCAGACGCGGGGCAGAAGAAGGCTGGGGGGTGGCGTTGCCCTTATCTTGGCGAGATTCCCGACTGCTGCTTTCTCGCTTCAACGTCGGCCCTGGAGCTGACTGCCACGGCCGTGCACTCGAACACACAAGATGCCAGTGGGGGGCCAGGTGCGCAGGCGAGGCTGTCGACAGGCTTCGTCCCGCCGTTGTCTGGCCTCGCGTTGACGGAGGGTTTCGCGATCTTTTTGCGGTGGGGGGGCGGCTGTGGGCCAGTGCCGTGTCGAGCCGGCGCAAAACAGTCAGCAAGGACGCTTGTGACACGGCCGACAGGGGGTCTGGGACGCGAAATCGCTGCGCGTGGTGATGCGGCCGTGGGCGAGGCGAGGCGGTTGCGCGGTTGCACAGTTGTGAGAGACGACGTGCGGTGAGGTTCAGAAACGAAAGTGTCGTGGGAAGGGAACGAGGAAAGAGCAGAGGAGAGGTGAACAAGAAATTGCAGGGCCGAAGGAACGCCTAATGGCCAGGGCGGGGACGACGAACGGAAGGCGCGCTGTGCCAAAAGCCTCTTGCGACGAGCGAGGAAGGCGCGCACCGGCGGCCAGCTCCCAGCCGCTGCTGCCCTGTGGGGCCCGGTAAAATTGCGGTGGCTTGCCAGTTGGCAGAAGACCGGCTGTCACGTGCTATTTCTCGTACTTGTTGCTGGTCGTGGGGTAGCTGCGTGCCAGCTGTGTCGCTCCTGCGCTTTTATGACTTCTCCCCACCGTGCTTTTACGGAGTAGGCTTCCAAATGAACACTGTCTTCCTTTGAATTGTATCCATTGCTACGTCGCCGCATCTACAGCCTTGCCGGTGCAGTTCAGTGACTCCATCCGATGCAAGATAGCTTCCGTTCCTTGCCCTACCTACCCTTTCTCTATGGTTCCTTCGGTCAACGTTTGTTCACCGACGGTCCTATAATCCGCATCAAAGTCCGATCACCTCCTCCAACTCTATATCTTCATGATCTCAGTTGAATATATCTGTGGTCACCGAGCTGGGCGTCCCAAAAGACGTGGCCGACAATGACGGCAATGACGGCGATGGGACGATCTTTGCTCTGTCTTGCACGAGTGTGGTGGCCAGGCCGCCGTTGCCATTCGGCAGGATAGCCTCAGCCTCCCTCGAGGCTGATGCTGAAGACAGCGACGTGAGGTGGCCGAGGGCGTCTCTACAGATGTCCAAAATGGATGAGCCGCCCAAGAACTTGAGTACAGCCATGTCGATGTTGAGCTCTTTGAGGAACCACGACCGCAGCTCAACGGCTACGAGAGAGTCGATGCCCAGCTTGATCAAGGGCACCTTCGTGTCGATCTTGTCTGCAGGCAGCTGCAGAATAAGCTCGACCTTGCGGGAGAAGGCCGCCTTCAGAATGGTGAGCATGGCCGCGCCTTTGTCTGTGGCCTCTGCCAGCTGACCGAGGACGCGGGTGGAGAGCTCGGCCTTGTTGGCCGCCGAGCTCGGCACATGCACTTCTTCCTGAAGTATGTGCGAGAACAGAGGCTTCTCCGGGAAGCGTCTGCCCGCGTCAATCGACATGCCGGCTATGATCTGCGCACTGTGGTGCCCGGCAGACGAGTCTGGGTGGCCAGCTAGGATGGCGGATGCAAAGATGCTGTGCATCTCCGTCTCGAAAAGTCTGACATATCCGTACCCCCCGACGAGACGAGACTCAATCGCATCCAGGGCTCGATCCACATAACCGACACCGAGCAACATCGCAATGTCAATAACCGAGGCGGGCAGTCCGCGCTGGCGCCGCTGGGTGGCCAGGGTGTGCATGTACATGTTCGCTGCACTGTAGCTGGACTGTCCTTTGTTGCCAAGCACACAGGCGATGGACGAAAAGAAGATGCAAAAGTCAAGCTCGCCCGGCGTGGAGAACAGCTCGTCCAGGTGTCTGCTGCCATCTACCTTGGGACCCGAGACATACTTGAAGTCGTGGAGGGTGCAGTTGTCAAACGGTTTGTCCCGGAGCACCATGGCAGCGTTGGCGACACCAGCAATCGGCGGCATCTCAGCAAGGATCTGTGCGTGGACACTGAGCAGGCTTTGTCGGCTCGAGATGTCTAGCGCAAACACGCGGACGTCGGTCGCACCTCTTTGTTTGAGATCTTGGAGCACATGCCGATCGACTTGGGGATTGCGACTGGCAATAGCGATATGGCGAGCGCCGTGATCAGCCATCCACCCGCAGATAGACAACCCGAGATTCCCTGTCAAGCCAACAAGGAAATAGGTCCTGTCGGACTTGAATGGACTCAAGGATGCAGTTGGGAAGACCTGGGCAGCAACAGGACCCTGAGTTGCCCAGCTGATCACCTGCGCCGGTGCGAGGCCGTTGGTTGGCAAACTCGTCAAAGTCTCGATGCCTATGATATCGTGGGCTGGGCATGGCACCCGAGCACTTTGCCAATAGCAACGCAAGATCGCCTCCAACTCGGAGTAGGTGAGGCTGAGTTCCAGAGACGTTTGACCCTGCCCTCGTTTGAAAATCGGTCGGACGTCCACCGACGTGTTTGTTGACAGCTTCGATGGGTTGTTGACAGTCCGCCTGATAGCTTCCGTCTCTGGGATACTGTCCAAGTTGGAAAAAGTCAACGGCCCCTTGGGAAGCACTCCCATAATCCGCCTCTCTGTGTCATAACGATGTATGGGAATGCATGATGGGTTCCGGTGCGTGCCAACGTCAGAGCTGACGCTGGCTGTAGCCACCAGATTGAGCGATTTTTCGTGGGCCTTGTTGATAACCCGCTCGACTAGGTCGTTGTCACCGCCATGTATCCAGAGAGCCTTCTCTGTTTCCGAGGTGATGCTCTCTGCCAGGATATCGCGAAGAAGGCACTGGAGAAGCTCTGGCTTGCCGCTGTCAGACGTGGGGAGGCTGAAGATGTTGCTCAGAGGGACTTGCGCGATAGAAGCATTGACCGCGCTGAGAACAAGCACCTCGTTCTTTCCATTGTCTAGGTCCTCTCCAAAACAGATGAAAACGGTCTTGCCGTCCCGAGTGCGCAGTGGATACAGAGACGAGGCTTGAAGCCCGATGCTATGGGTTTGTTCGCCCGATGTTGTTCGACTGCTGCTGGGAAGGTGGAGAGGCTCAACTTCCAAAACATGCACATTCCCAGCTTCTTGCACGATCTCAACGTTGCTCAGCTTAGAACCATCAGGACCGTTTAGCAAGAGCCTCTTGGTGATCTGCCGGCGGTCTGCGTTGAGCCGGTTGTTGAGCTCTTCATCTTCGAAAATTCGAGGGACAAACACCCGGCCATCTTGGACGCACAGCTCGTGCTCGCGAACCCAGAATACGTCACTGAAGTCTGGGCTGCTGAGATACACCAACCGAAGCAGACTCTCCACGAAGAGTTTTGCCTCGGCCACGGCTTGGCTTCCGAGACCACCGTGGAACTCGTCGACATCGAGAAACTGCATGGCAAGATGCGGAGACTCGAAAGCAACCGCTCTTGCCATGCCGACGGCCATGTTGGAGTAGGGCTCGTCTGTGCGGCGGTTCTTTGTCACCCACAGCAGTGCACCGGACTCTAATACCATGCTCTGCATGCCCCTGAACTTGATATCCGTCATATTCTCAAACATGGGCTCGTCCAGGTCGGCCAGACACAAAATAGCGGCATTCGATGGCACCTGATGGTCGGCCAATTCCTCAACACCAGGAGCGAGCACAACGTCCACCTCCAGAGGACGGAGCAGGCGCCGAATTGTCTGAGCCGTCCGGTTGACAGCTATTGTCTTGCCCCCTACAACCACGATGTTGGTGATGGGGGATGCCAAGGCAACGCCACCCGCACTGCCCCAGGTCCCGACAGACAGCGGGTCTCGAAGTAGGGCAATTCGATCGTCGACAGCCTGGGTGGTCATGACCAAGCCAAAAAAGTCATCCAGGTCATTGCACGAGACATCGACTCCAGAAAATCCTGCATCTTGCATGAGCGCGTCCCAGCGAGCTTTACTGACCAGAGGGCCATACAAGCGGCCGTCGTCCTTGCCCAGCCACCAGCCGGGCAGGCCCGACATGATGAACGATGTGTAAATAGCGTCGCCCGTGATTTCGATGATGATCATGCGACCGCCGGGCTTGGTGATTTTGCGGCAGTTGGCTAACGTTCGGGACAGAAATTGCGTTGCGTGCAGAACGTTTGAGGCCAGGACTAGGTCATACCCTTCCTCCTCGAAGCCTTGTTCAACGGGGTCGCGTTCGATATCAAGAACCCTGAACTCCATCTTGGCAAGTTCTTTGCGCGAGAACTGCAGCTTTGCTTTTTCGAAAAACGCCGGCGAGATGTCGGTGTAGGTGTACGACACGAAGTGTGGAGAGACGGCCTTGATGGCGCCGACCGTTGCACCGCCTGTTCCGGCGCCGATTTCCAGAACTCGGAGCCCTGGGTGCTGGTGGTACATCTGCTTGATGAGCGCGTTGAACTGCTTGTATACTAAGTCAAGGCCCACGCCTTCCTTGTACAGGCGGTTGAGACGGTCGCCCTCCATCAGCACCTGCAGCGTCGGGACTCGTCCACGGACCATGGCCGGGATGCTGTTGCCAACAGCCCAAACGAGTTCCATATCGACTGTGTGGGCATACTTTTTCGCCCAGGCCTCGACCATCTCGGGCGTGTCGTTCACACATGACGGCTTGAGACGCCCATGTTGGCCAGAGTCAATCTTCGGGAGCAGGTAGTTCTTGGCCCAATTCAAGACGGACTGGAACTGCCACTCCGCGGCTGCAAACTCCCCCGCAGTGACCTGCTCCAACAGGCGTCGCAGAAAGTAGACGCTGGTGCGGTCCAGAATGCTGATACGATCAAACAGTTCTTCATCGGCGACTGGCCGATCCTCTGGATCGATACCGGCTGACACTTCTGGCCTCCAGACCATCTTCCAAAATACATTGCGGTCGTTCCTGGGCGCTGGCTTGGTGAACGACGAGCAAGCCAGGCCAGTGACTTGTACTTCGCACAGGCTGCTGTCCTCGGCATTGAACACGTCCAAATCTCCCGAGATCACTTTGCTTGTGGCATCGCGGAGGAAGCAGTCTGCCACCGCCTTCACGTTCTTACTGGCGTCGAGCATCCGCACCTTGGCGGCAGCAACATTGACACGAACCGTGCGAATTCTCGTCGGAAGATAGCTCGTCCACATGCGCCCGTCGCCCGGGAAGCAAAAGGCAGCCAAGATGCCCTGGAAAGCGGCATCCAGGGTGGCCGGGTGGACTATCAGGTGGGCGTTCGTGGAGGGGCGGTTGATCACTGCCGTGGCCAAGCCCAGCCGGCGCTTGGCAGACCTGACAACAAAGTCACCAGAGTACCGGAGACCGACTGTCTCAAGCCCGCGGTAGAAGCGCACGACGTCGACATCGGCCATAGGAAGGACCGGCTGTACACGCGCTGGAAGGACCAAGGCATCCGAGGCATTGCCGAGACGAATGACGGCACGGCCAGTACAGTTGACCTTTTCGGCGTCATTTGTTGTCCCGTCGGCACTGCCGCTGTAGCAGCTGAACTCCGCCGTGATCTGGTGCGCTTCACGACCAGCAACCCGAATAACGAAGAGGACTTCCGTGCCAGCAGCATCAGGGTCAATGGTGATGGCCGCAAGGATCTGCAGGTCTTGCAGCTCCACGATCTGGGCTGTCTCTGCATCCTCGCCCCTGATCGTGTTGTATTTTGCCAGATGGACGGCCGCCTCCACAGCCATGGACACATATCCGGCGGCCGGGTAAAGGATCTGGTTCTGGAACTGGTGGCCGCGAAGCCACTCCAGCTCGTTGATCTTCATGACATTGCGCCAGCGCATCTCTTGGTTGTTTCCCACGCTAGTCACCGAGCCCAGCAGCTCGTGAACTGGATCCTCCCGCAAGCGAAACTTTCTGGACAGATTGGACTCTTTCCAGAGGGGCACATCGTGGTCCCAGGCATACGCTGGCAGGCCCTCTACAGGACGTGGGCGCCGGTGGCTTGGGCTGTCACCTACACAGGCTTGGCGAAAGCCGTCAAAGTTAACAACGGCCGTCTCCGACGACTGAAAATGACTCCATACGAAACCCAAGGCTCTGCTGAAAGCGTCCATGTCATTGGCTCCCCGAGCAAGGACACCGGAGTAAGGCAAGTCGACGCCTGTGAGCGAGCGCAAAACCTCACCGGCAGGGCCCTTGAGAGACGGGTGCGGGCCAACTTCAAGCACCATGTCGAAACAGTGCGACTCGGTGATGGCTCTCTCTAGGGCCTGGGAAAAGAGAACTGGCCGTGCCAGATTGTCAGCCCAGTAGGTGTCCCGCAACGACGCCGGCTCGTAGATGCTGCGGCCATCGGATCCGTGAACACTGGAGAACCAGACAAAGCCGGCACCGGGTGCCACTGGTGGAGCCAAGACAGATATGTTGCACTGCCTGAGGCTCTCGAGATACGAGCCGGAGCAGAGGCTCATGTGGTGGGAGTGGTAGGCAGTGTCAACCTGCAGAACACGTGAAAAGACGCCGTTGTTCTTGAGCCGGGCCTCTGCCTCGTCAATGGCATCGGCGTCGCCCGACAAGGTCGTGCTGGATCTGGAGTTGCTCGCAGCGGCCACGATGCGGCCTGAAAATGGCTCCTGACTACAAAATGAAACCGCCTCGTCGTATGCCATTCCAACTGCCATCATCTTTCCAGCTTTCGGGCCTTTTGCTGCTTTTTCAGCGTGCAAGCCACGGTAGTGGGCAATGCGGATGGCGTCCGATGCAGATATGTAGCCAACAGCATACGCAGCAGCGATTTCTCCAGAAGAATGGCCAACAACCCCGCTAAACTCGATGCCGGCGGCTTTGAGGAGGTCGACAAGCGCAACCTGCAGGGCCGTACAGAGGGGCTGCGAGAGCGCCGCTTCCCGGATGCGCGATGTCGTGGTGGGCTTCAGCAGCTCGGCCGTCAGGGACCAGGCTGGGCGGCCGGCCTCGGGAAGCTCGGCGAGGGACGTCTCCAGCTGCTGCAACGAGCGGCGGAAGAGGGCGCTGTGGGCGTAAAGGGCGGAGCCCATGGCAGGCCATTGCGCACCCTGGCCCGTGAAGACACCCAGGATACGCGGCGGCAGCGCAGCAGAGACAGGCATCGCCTCCGTCACAAACGAGCTCGTGCTGGGCGACGACGCCTCCTCCTCTCTCTGGGCTGCCTTGAGGCCGGCTGCGAGGCTGATGAGAAGCTCAGTGCGATTGGTTCCGGTTGCAAAGGCACGGTAAGGAAATGCGGTGCGGCGGCTCTGCAGGGTCCAGGCCAGGTCAGAAAGCAGCGTTTCGCTGTTGTTGTCTTGCTTGCCGAGATAGTCGGAGAGGCCAACTGCGGCCGCAACCAACGCCGGCTGGGAGTTGGCCGAAAAAACGAGCGGGCCGTGCGGCACCTGCTCTCCAGGACTTGCCAGCGCATGGCTCGTCGAGGAGCCACCAGCGTCCCAGCTTTCGATGATGGCGTGGGCGTTTGTGCCGCCGAAGCCGAAGCTGTTGAGGCTGACACGCCGCGGCGCGCCCTTTGGCAGCTCAGGCCAGACCACTGCCTTTGTGGGGACACAGAGGCGATGGTAAAAGGGCGCGATCTTGGGATTCAGCTTGTTGAAGAGCATGTTCGGAGGGATAATGCCGTGCTGGACGGCCAGGGATGCCTTGAGAAGGCCGGCCAGGCCGGCGCCGCTTTCCAAGTGGCCGAGGACTGTCTTGATGGAGCCAACATAGAGGCGCTCCGAGTCCGTCAGCCCTGGGGCGTGTGCGAAAAATGCGCTGTATACGGCCTCGGCCTCCATGGGGTCGCCAACAGGCGTGCCCGTTCCGTGGGCCTCAAAGTACTGGCAGCGGTCTTCGCTGCGGCTCACGTCGAGACCGGCTCGCACATAGGTTGCCCGGATCAACTCCGCCTGGGCGTTTGGGTTCGGCATGGTGATGCCCGGAGTGTGCCCGTCCTGGTTGACGCCTGTCTCGCGAACGATGCACTCAATGCGGTCGCCGTCCGCGAGGGCCTGTTTCAGGGTCTTGAGGAAGACCACCACGCAGCCTTCGCCACGAGCGTAGCCGTCCGCATCGGCGTCCCACATGCGTGAGCGGCCTGTCGGAGAAAGCATGTGCAGCTGCAAATGTCAGTCCATCTGTTTCTCCGCTAATGGTTTTTTTCGCGGCCGCCGTTTCGTCTTCTTTTCTGGCTTATTTCTTTTCTTATTTCTATTGTATTGTTTTGCTTTCGGCCATGGGAAGTCGGCTTCCTACCTTTGACTCAAAAATATAGACTTCGGGACCAAGGATGAGATTCACCCCAGCGGCCACCGCCATCTTGGATGAGCCGTTGCGCAGCTCCTGGATACCCAGATGGAGGGCCACCAGGCTAGACGAGCATGCAGTGTCCAGGCAGACGGAGGAGCCCTTCCAGTCAAAGAAATACGACACGCGGTTGGCCATGATGGAACGGGCGTTGCTCGTTGCGAAGTAGCTGGAGATCGTATCAACGTCCCGGTTCAGCAGGCTCGTGTAATCATCCGATGCCTGGCCCACGAACACGCAGGTGTCGGAGCCCTTCAGACTCTGGAGGGAGAAGCCAGCCGATTCCATGCCCTCGTAGACAGTCTCGAGGAGCATACGCTGCTGCGGATCCATTGACTCGGCCTCGCGCGGGTTGATGTTGAAGAACTCATAGTCAAAAACGCTAATGTCCTCGTACTCGCTGAGGAAATATGATTGCGTGGTATTGGTGCTCTTGTGGAATCAGGGTTGTCAGCAAACCAAAAAAAAAACTTGACGACCCATCCCAAACGAAAGCTTTGCCAGAATGGAAACACGGCTTCGCTGCAAACTTGCCCCATGGTGCTCGCCATCGGGATGGTAGAAGCTCTTGACATTGAAGCGGCTTAGGGGCACCTCGGTGAGCAGGTCGCGAGGCTCTTTGAGCAGATTCCAAAGCTTTGACGGCGACGACGAACCTCCGGCAAGCCTGCAGCTGCTGCCAACGACGGCAATGGGCTCTGGGGCAGCTAGTTGTGCCGCCATGGCTCTTGGAGAGGGAGGCAAATGGCTAGAATGGCTAGACGAGAGAGGAGAGGTTGGCGGGAAGGAGAAGTGGTTTGAAGGACGATGGGTGGGTGGTGAGCGGTGAGATATGAAGGAGATCAAGTAGAACGAAATGTGGGCGAAGGGCCAGGATGTTAAAGGCGCGGTGAAGAGCGTTCTGCCAGTGAAGGGCAGCCAAGGCCGGGTCACGGCAATGCGTGTGGACGTGCAGGCGAGGGTGCAGAGCATCGGTATGCACTTTCGGAGACAACGAGGAGAGCTAAATGTTGTGGCTGATGACGATAAGCAGACGTCCAGGGATGAAGATGGGTTTACATGCTGGACAAGAGTTCAGCCTGTGTATCTTGCCCGCAGGCCAGGTCCCACCCCCCTCTGCTCTGCTTCAACCATGTGTGTTCGGAATACGGACGCGCTCACCGATAGCTCACCTCCGTCCTGATGTACGACGCGTAAAGGCCGTTTGAGAAGACCGGTACCAAAAGAGGCAATCTACTTCGTATCCAAGAGCACACGTAAGTCTGTACAGCTTCATAGTGAACGAACATCCCCCCTTTCGGCTTTTGTCTGCCCCTACAAAGGGTTGCAGCCAATAATGAGCTCCTACTGATTTTGAGCTTGTGGTCCGAGACGATGAGGAGGACATGACCGGGTGCCGAAACGATAATACGACGTGACGACAAGACGCCAAAAGCAGAAGAGGACTCTCAACAACAGTGCCAACGACAGATGGGCGGACCGCGGCGGGCGTGGGGGCCGGCACGGCGATGTCGTACGGAGTACAGCATACGAGAACTCAACCACCTGGTGTGCGCAAAGATACGCATCTACGGAAGGCCTCATCGAGAAGGATCCGGTAACAAAACCAGCTCAAGTGACGGACGGGGAGGGGTGGACGAGCCTGGTGTTTGGGTAGGACAGGGACGAATATGGCGAGAACCGACGAAAAGAGCGAGCCCGTCGTAGGATGGACACTCTGCAGTTTGTCGGAGAGGCGAGGGAGTGTCCTCCTTTGTTCGTCCTGTCCGTTTCAGCTGAGTACTCTTCTTTTCTTCCCGACAGAGTGGAGTGAGGAAAACAACGGCGACCGGACTTGGGCCAGCAATGAAGAAAGACGACGGAGGGGGTTACAGCTGGCGGATTCGGTCCGAGGCATGGCCGGACATTCAGAAGGACACAATAAAGTATTCCGTCGCTGGTTTTCGAGACTCTTGCCTGCCCAGCCGGGTTTATGCTGGCCATCCAGAGATTCTGGTCCTTCTCAGAAAGGGCATCTTCGTCGGCTTTTTTTCTTTACTTTCTTTCCTCTTTTTCACCGTTGGGACCACCTCTCATCAGTCTCGATTCCTCCGTCTCTAGGCCAGCTATCAAGTATTGCTTTGTCCGACATAACCTCCAACGGGAGGCAGGAAGAGAAGGGTCGGACTACCTCCTCGGTGGACACGAGAGCTCGTTCTCCTGTGTCCTGTGTCTTTTTTTTCTTTCCGAGGCAATAACACCCACGGCCGAACTGTTTGTCGTGCCACCCGGCTCTCATTTGTCCCACCTCGTCTCTCCCGAGATAGGTAACCAAGGAATCAGAGGTGTTTTGACGAGTTGACAAAGACCAGAAGTAAAATAAACATAAAAAAGGGAGATCAAGAAAAAAGGCCATCCGGCGGCCCTCAATATACGGAGAGAGAGGGGGAGAAGGACAAAAAAGGAAGAACAGGAAGACAAACGGTTTGACGTCTACAGAAAGCAACCAACACACCCAGCTCTCTCTCTCTCTCTCTCTCCGGAAACCGCCCCCCCCAAAAGCACAATGGCGGCCCTCCCTGCTACGCAGACGGCCCTCATCTGCGCCGGCACTGGCCAATACCGGCTCGACCACGACGTGCCGGTGGTGGCACCCCCGGCCCCGGGCATGATGTTGTGCGCCGTCCGGGCGGTGGCGCTCAACCCGGCGGACTGGAAGATGGTTGACTTCTCGGCGACGGCCAGCCTGGTGGGCGGCCACGAGTTTGCCGGCGAGGTGGTGCAGGTGGGTGCCGGCGTTCACGGGTTCCGGCCGGGCGACCGGGTGCTCGCGCCCGTGCCCGGCCTCAACGCGTGCTCGGCGAACGCGGGCGCCTTCTGCCAGTACACGGCCGTAGCGGCAGACATGGCGTGCCGCATCCCCGCAGGCATCACCTACGAGGACGCGGCCGGCCTGAGCGTGGCGACGTGCACGGCCGCGCTGGCGCTGTACCAGGCGCTGGGGCTGCCGGCGCCGGCGGGTGCTTCTTGGGCCTCGCTGTCCCCGTCTTCGGCGTCATCGGAGTCTTCGGCGTCTTCGGCGTCCTCGTCGACTTCTCCTTCCCCGGCACCAAGTCAGCCGCTCTACGTGCTCGTGTCTGGCGGTGCGTCGGCGACGGGCGTCATTGCCATTCAGCTCCTCAAGGCGTGAGTGTCGCTTTGTCGTCGTCCTTTCTCCTTTCTCCTTTCTCCATTATCCCCCCCCTCTAGCCGGCCCTAGTCCTGATCGACCCGCTGCCAGGTCCGGTCTCTTGCCCATTGCCACCTGCTCGCCCCAGAACCGCGACATGCTGCGCGGCCTCGGCGCCGTCGCGACGTTCGACTACCACTCGCCCGCCTGCGGCATGGAGATCCGCAACTACACAGGCAACCGCCTGGCCCACGTCCTCGACTGTGTCACGCAGGCCGAGTCCATGGCGCTGGCCTACGAGGCCATCGGCGCCGCCGGCGGCACGTACGTTGCGCTCGACCCCTTTTCCACGCGCGTCCAGTACACCCGCCGCGAGGTCAGGGCCGGCTGGGTCATGGGCCTGTCGCTCTTTGGCGAGGCCGTCAAGCTGGCCGGCGTCTACGGCCGGCCGGCGCGCCCCCAGGACCGCATATTTACGGCGCAGCTGTTTGCACTGATGGAGCGCCTGCTGGCCGCCGGCACGCTCAAGCCGCATCCCGTCGAGCTGCGCAGCGGCGGGCTGGCGGCCGTCACGGACGGCATTGAGGATCTCCGCATGGGCCGCGTGCGGGCGCGGAAGCTCGTCTACCCAGTGGTGTGAGGGGGCAGGGTAAGGGGGATGTGCAACAATGGCCACCGGGCACAGGATCCAGGCTCTTCCTTACAGGAGCCTCAGACCGTCTCACGGCGAGGACTTTGTTTTCGTTGCCTCACTCGTTCGCCGAGAGTTAGCCGCAGCTGTGCCGTATGCAGCCTGTCGAACATCTGGCATCTGGTGTATTCTGGCCTCTTTGTTTCGTCCCAAAGGCACTTGCAGCGTTCGCTGGAGTTTGGAAAAAAAAGAACGATTTCGACATTATCGACAAATAATTACAATTCCTGTAGTCTATCCGCTGTCTAATATCCACAGATACGATGATGAATGTCCCAAAAAAATAAATTATGACAGATGGACCGATCTCGAAGGAGACCATAGCAAAAGAGGGGGGAAAGGAGAGGAAAAGAAGAAATAGAAAGAGGACAGGAAACGGAGTACATCAAAAAAAAAGGAAAGAGAAAAAAAGAAGGACGAGAGTGATGGTCTCATTTTTTGCCGGGAGTAGACTTTCTCTCCACAAAAGCAAACGTACCACAAAAAGGAAAAGGAGATAGACACAAGGAAAAGAAGAAAGGGAAAGTGCAAAGAAAAGGGAAAAACATGGCAAAAAAAAAAAGATGTCCGCCGTTAGTGGTGTGTTCTAAGATCCGGGTATGTAAAAACGTCCTCGCTCAAACTCGTTCCGTCCCCCCCCATCTTCATCCCGTTGTTGTTGTTTTTTGTTGGAAAGAAACTCTTTCTCGCGGTTCATTGTGCGAGGCTCTTGCGAGAGAAAACAAGTTCTTTTTTGTGTCGAGTAAAAAAAAAAATGGCATGGCTGGTCGTCGGCCACCCTTTACTTCTTCTCGCTGGAGGGCTTCTCGTCGTCGGAGGCGGTCCGGCTACCGCTGGCCACGACACCGCCGTCGGACAGGCGCTGGACGGCCACGCCGTCGGTTTGGGTGGCCTGGCGCTGGAGCTTGCGCTCGTTCTTCTTCTCGGTGTCGCGCGTGCGGATCTCGACGATGGCGTCGTCCTCGTCCACCTCGTCGTCGTCGTCGGTGGCGTCCGGGTCGCTTACCTGCTGCTTCTGCGCAGCCTGGCTCTGCGCGTGCTCCTGCTGCTGCTGCATCTGGTGGGCACGCATGCGCTGCATCACCTCGGCGGCCTCGGCGGCAAACTTGCAGCGCATGCGGATGGTCTTGCCGTAGCGCATGAAGAGGAAGGGGAAGGGCACGCAGGCCAGCGCGAGGAACGCGGGAACGGAGCTGGCCCAGTGGATGCCCAGGTTCTCATACATGTCTAGAACAAGGCGCAACGCCGTCAGCAGACGAGCCGATATGGAGGGGAGGGAGGGAGGGGGGGGGGGGGGTAACGGGGGAAATACGTACAGGTTGTGAATAGTGGAAAGGCGGCGCCGAACAGAGACCGGATGACGGCGTTGGCGGCGAGCACGGAGGCGGCAAAGATGACGTACGAGTCGATCAGGTAGTTCATCAGACTCAGGAACACCAGCACGAGGCCGGCGGCAAAGAAGCCGGAGCCGATGATGGGCACGATCCAGTGCACGGGCGCCAAGTTGGTCCAGGCGAACCAGAAGAGGCCGATGGGCAGCAGAACGGAGCCGATGGCGGCGGTGGGCAGGCGGGCCTCGGGCGGCGCCATGCCGTCGGGCGACGCGGCGGCCCTGCGATTGTAGTTGCGGTTGTCAAACATGGCATAGGTGACGGCGAGCAGCATGCCGACGGCCAGGCCCAAAAAGGCCAGGCCGCCGATGCCGGCCGACCAGCCGCGGGTCTGCTCGAAGATGATGGGGAAGGCGGCAAACATCATGTACATGGTGCCGTAGATGATGGCCATGTACAGCGAGATGATGAGGACGATGGGCTCGCGGAACAGCAGGATCCAGGGCCGCGACATGGCGGTGCGGAACTGCTTGGCCATGGAGGGGCCGCGGGCGCCGGTGGCCGGGTTGCGGTGGTGCATGTCGAGGCGCGAGACGTAGACGTGGCCGGTCTTGCGCGAGAGGGCGGCGGCGCGCTTGCGCAGCAGCAGGGGCGCGTAGGTCTCGGGGACCAGCAGGCCGCCGACGACGACCATGACGCCGGTGAAGATGGCCATGAGGCCCTCGACCCAGCGCCAGCCGGCGGCGTCGCCCAGGAAGCCGGCCACGATGGGGCCCAGCGCGGGGCCCAGGAAGGGGGCGGCGGCGAAGACGGCGGTGGCCAGGCCGCGCTGCGAGGCGGGGAACATGTCGGCAATGACGCCGCCGGCGTTGGTCAGCGGCGACGAGCCGAAGGAGCCGGCAAAGAAGCGCATGATCAGGAGCGTCTGGATGTTCTGCGCCACGGCAGCGCCGACGTTGAACAGGGTGAGGGCGGTGTAGGTCACGACGAAGAGAATCCATCTGCCGAAGAATTCTGGGGGGGGGGGGGGGGGTGCGTTAGCGAGAGGAGAGACAACAGAGGCATCACAGAGACACCACGAGACACCAGACGTACCACTTGAGGGCGCCCAGATCAAAGGACCAATGGCAAAGCCGAGCACGAACAGCGAGATGCCCAGGATGGACAGCTCGGCAGAGATGTGGAAGGAGGACATGATCTCGGCCAGGCCGCCGGTGTAGGCCGTGCTGACGAAGGCGATGCCGAGCGTGGCGATGGCCATGATGAGCGTCACCATCCACTTCTTCCAGTAGGGGTACTGCTGCGGGTCGTGGGGGTCGACGTGCAGGAAGGACACGACGTAGGGCGAGTCCTCGGTGCCCTCGCCGGGGTACTGGTGGGCGAGCACCTCGGGCGTGACGCCGGCATGGTCAAAGACGAGCTGCCAGTGGGTGACGCGCGTGGGCGGCAGGTCGGCGGCCGGGGCGGCCGGGGCCGGCACCTGCACCTGCTGGGGCTGCTGCTTCTCCAGGTCCCCTGCTGGTGCGGCAGCCGACGAGGATGCGCCGGCGGCGGCGGCGGTCGTGGCCGTGGGCGTGACTGTGACGGAGGAGGCCTGGGAGGCGGGTGGTTGCTGCTGGTCCTGCTGCTGGCTGCCGCGATCTTGCCGCTCGAGCTGTGGCGGCTTGTCGTCGGAGACCATGATGGGCGGCGGGTGCTGTGAGAGGGAGAGAGAGAGAGAGAGGAAAGACGGGGGTGAAGTGGTGAAGGAGGGGGGAGAGTTCTCGTCGGCTCCTCGCGGGCGCTCGTCTCGAGTCTTTCTGTTCCTCTCGTGTGTTTGTCTGTTTGTCCGTTTGCCTGTTGATCTGTTGATCTGTTGATCCTTTTCTCCGGTAAGTCCGTGAGGGAAGTCTGCTAGTGGTCTCTAAACGACGTCGATGTGAGCTGCTGGTGTCGCTGTGCTGCTGTGGTCCATGGCATGCAAATCCAGGCGGGAGGATCTGTCAATCACACAAGCTGGGAGAAAAGGGAAGCCGGGAGAAAGAAAGCCACACAGAGAACGCGTCTTCGGAAAGGCAAGAAAAATACTGCTTGTCGGGAACTACTAGACTATATGTACGATACTATCTTACACCCAGCTCCAGGCGTAAAATCAAAGGAACGACGGCCCCCCTTTCATCCCCCCCCGTTTGCCCCCTTATTTCTCACAATTCACATTTCTGCTCGCGCCCTCGCGGTTTTAGGCTCCGCCCACCGTGGCCCCCCCCCCTTTCAGCGCCTGCCCCTTCTGACTAATGCCGCCCCCCGTCACAACACAGCACAACTACGGAGTACAGGTAGTATCTTACACCGTTCGAGAAATGCTCGGCCCGCCCGCGGAATTGTGGTCGCAGCAAGCGTCTTGGCCGCCTGGGTCCCCTGGAGAGTTGTGCAGAGCAGCGGCCGGGACGTATGCATCTACTCCGTATCTTGCATTTTTCCTGTTTTCTTTTTCCTTTTTCCTTTTCCTCTTCCTCTTTTTATTTGTTTATTTTTTGTTTATTTTTATTTCTTTATTTTTATTCTCGTCCTTCTTTCCTTCCCCTTCTAATGTCTCCTTTTGGAAGGGGCCGCCACCTGCGCACCTGCCCTGTTTTCCACTCCGACGAGAGCGGTCGGTCAGCGCTCCTTCCGTTCGTTTCTCCAGTAGGTGGCGTTTCTTTTTGTGAATGCACAGGGCACCCCTTGGCGGATGGCGACAGCGCCCACTGCCCGAGTTGCACAACTCCTGGCCCAGATCGCCCGCCGGTGCACGCCTCGTGGAATTGCGATAATAGTGGGTCCCCCTTCTTCCAACGACACCACTTGCCTCTTGTCTTCTCTTCATTATTCATGGGTGCTGTTGTTGTGGACTCGGCCGCACAGCCCGTTGGCCTATCTACGACACGTATCAGGTCGCTTTGCTGCTTCCTGTCTCATCTTGTTCATACCCGGTAGAGATATCCTCTCTCTTTTGACTTCCTCCCTCTGGGCGGGGGGGGCGCGGGGGGGGGGGGCCGGGGGGGGTGGCCCGCCCCCGGGGGGGGGGGGGGGGGGAAGAAGAAGAAGAAGAAGAAGAAGAAGAAGAAGAAGACTTCAAGACATGTCGGCACGTGCAAAGTCGGGCAACACACAGTTTGGCTTGCTGACCCGCAGAAGCCGTTTCTGGCTGTTGTTTGTGTTTTCTCTCCCCATTTCTCCCCGCCTTGTAAGATGCACGATACGATCTATTGTATCACACCACTACCCCATACATCCAAGACAGCTGGTCGTTCAACAGCAATGTCTCAAGAGGAGGGGGGGAGGGGGGGAGGCAGAACAAGAGAAAATAGAAGAAAAGGGGGAGAACAGGACAAAACGGGACTGGACCATGGATGTCTTTGCTAAAATAAAAGGTTGTCATTGGATAAAGAAGCCCTGCTAGCCAACGGAGCTGCCCGTCGGCGGGCGCGGCGCTCGGGAGGCGAAGAAGAACATCGATTTGTTTCGTCTCAGTCGACCTAGCCTGGGCTCTCGCGGGAATATGTATCTCAGTCGTATTTTCCATGCGATATTTCGGTGACATTCTCTCGCACTTTTACTCATTGTCGGCATACCCTCATCCCTCCCCCAGGTTTGGACGCCGTGACTGAGTCGTACGGAGTAGTGTCTCAGGTGCTAGGGACACAGTCGGCCCAAGAATAGCGTCCACGGCTAGCGCGTGGAGTATGAAGACGCATTTTACGGGGTAAAATGTAAGGGGGAATTGGGGGGGGGGGAAGGAAGATGGCCAGGAAAGGAAAACGACACGGAGAGAAAAGAAGAACTAGGGAGGAGAAGAAAAGATGAGGGGCAAGAGGACGGGGCGAAACGAGGGCCATCGCCGGAGGCTAACTCTGGGAAGAAAGAGCAACAGTTGGCGGGTCAGAAATACCTCTGGTGCGTTCCTCGCTGTGCCGTTGTAAGATATTCCACGAATATATGTACCTACAATGTATGGAGTACGACCCGCGTATACGAGATGGTTGATGGTTGTTCGTCGTCCTCCGTATTAATCACTCGTGTGCTGTCGCGGGCTGGGAAAGTGGAAAGCTGCCTGCGTCCCACATCGCTCTCCACTATTTTGGGTTTCAATTCTTCGTACCTCGTACGTCGCGACGCTTTCCGCTGCCACCCCCCCCCCCCCCCCTCCTGCTCGCCCATTTTCCCATCCACCCCTGTCCTAGTCATTCTTAGTAGAGTTTCCCCCATCCTCGGGGCGAAAGAGAGGCCATGAGAAACCCCCACACGCCGTTCTGCCTGTTCTTCTTCCTCTCGCGCCCCCCCGTTTGTCCTCACCCCCATGCCACTGTGAAGCATCCTCGCCGCCTCTCACGTCCCCTTTCTCCCTTCTTTTCTTCTTCGTACGGAGTAGACAACCGCCGTCGGTCTGGCTCTCTGCTGCCTCTGCGTCCCACGCTTTGTGGGCTCAAACCCCAGATTACGCACACGAGTCCCACCAGCCCGCCCCCCCCCCCCAAAAGAGAAATACCGAGCGACAATACGAGAACAAGACATCGAAACGCGTGCAGGATCGCTTGCATCGACGGGGTCCTTTTTTCTTTTTTTCTTTTTTTTTTCTTCTTCTTTCTCTCTCTCCCTCTCTGTCTCTCCTCTCCCCTTTGCTCCGTAAATATCGGGGTCGGCAAACGTTACAGTTCTGCCTGCCCTTTGCAACCCCCCCCCCCCCCCCCTGTCGCCTCTCCATCCTTTCCCGCCTATTTTGCCGTGTCTTTTTCTTCCTCCCCATCCCGCTCTTTTTTCTTAGCACTCCTCTCTGGATCTGCTGGCTAGTCTCCTTTCGACGTCGCCACGCATCCTCCTCAATCCTGCACCAACAGCTCACCGGCTGTGGTCGACCACTTTTACGAGAACCGATTCCTTGGAACGGCTGACCGTCCTGTTCTCGCTTTCTTGTTTCCTCCACGTCGCAATAAGCAATATAAACCGATCGTTTGGGGGTCCATCCTCCCTCTCCATTCTCCTTCTTGCCTTCTTCATCCTCGTGCCAACTCGTCTCCAATCGCCCTTCCTTCATCGACCTGCCACCATCGGTGTAACACTCGTACCCTCCTCGGTCTCCCCACGCCTGCTCCTCGTCAAGTGAGTCCAGCGGTTTCCGTCTTTCCTGCTATTCTGAGCGCCCCTTCTCCTCTTCTCCCCTCTGCTGTCTTTATCACCAACTTCTGGCTGCTCCTGGTCTCCGAATACTCCGTACTCGCTACATTGCGCACCCTTGCTTTTCCTGCACCTGGATTCTTCCCTTTCCCTTTCCTTCCAAGCTTACCCCCCCCCCCCCCCCCCCCTCCCCTTCCTTTCCCCTCCTCTCCCGCCCGTGCAGCCAATCAACCCCTGTCTTATTCTCTGGAACCGATCCCCCATGTTTGCTCCCTTCCGGGTCTCCTGCACGGCACAAGCCAACCCGCAACCACATCTCGCCCACCACCATTGCGACGTTCGCCGACGCAGACGCAGACGCAGACGCCTGTTCACATTATCACCTCGTTGTCTTCGCAGTGGAGCAAAACCCTGCACAGTGTGCCATCCTGCCCCAAGACGGTTCGGCCGGGGGCACCAGGGGGGGTGGCCGAGCTTTCTTCTATTCGGTGGCCTGTCGTCCCTGGTGCTCGCCTGGTCAACCGCCCTTCTGGTCTCCGTTTCGCACAACGCCGCCGCTGCCCAGTCCGCTCATCGGGTGTCGGGTTTCGCTTCTCGACTTCGACGTCGGCCGCGTCGACAGCGGGCTGTCTTACGAGTTCGTCCTCGGGAAACCAAAAAGCGCCAGCGCGGACGGACCACCGCAAAGCGCTCACCCACCTCGACACCTCGACACCCACCACCCGCAGCCTCCATCCCACAGACCACCACACCAGGCCCTTCCACCACACTCGTTCCATTCTCCTCAAATGCGCCGCGCTATATTAGCACTAGTCTTGCCTCAGCAGCGCTTGGCCCACCCCCTCTAGCCTCCTCACCCCCCCCCCCCCCTTTTTTTTTTTCTCCTCCCCCAGAGCGCCCTCGCTGTCGAGTCTCGTCGCCCACTTTCCTTGCCGCTCTCATGTTGTCCCACTACAGGTGTCTTTTTCCTTTTCCTTCGTCTTTTTCCTTTCCCTGCTTCTCTTCTTTGGTCGGCTTGGATTTTGCCGCAACGGGCGGCACCGCTTTAACATCTGCCACCCGACACGCAGCGCACGCACGTCCATCCACCCCGTCCCCCAGCACCACTTTCCCTTCTTCTCTCTCCCATGTTTCGTCTTCCTGACCCTTCTTTCCTTTTTGTTTTCTTTCCCTCTCTCTCTCTTTGTCCTCTCGTCCCATCCCGCATATCTTGCAATCTGCAGCGTACTGACGTTTCAAGCCGCGCACAAGCTCCCTCGATCCTCGATTCCAGCCACACAACTCCCCCAACTTCCCCCCCCCCCCCCCTCCCCATCCCCCAAGTCTTGTTGTTGCCCGGGATCTGGTGATTCCCTCAGCCTCCCCCCCTCTCACTACTCGTACTCGTACTGTTCTTACTTTTCCTCTCTCTCTCTCCCCCCGTCTCTCCACGCCCGTCTTTCGCTTCTCGGCCTCCTCTGGTTTACCGTCCGCGTCGGCAGACCACCTCCCCAACACCACCAGTCATGTCCCCATGAGCCTCACTCAATTGGTTTGGGAGAGGGCCAGCAGAGAAAGAGAAGCGCTCTCTTGACTGTTGATTCTTAGCGACTAGGCTGCCCTCTGTCAGCTTTGGCCGCCATCCATTGCTTTGTTTCTCTGTGTAATACTTTTCTCTTGTTCTCCTTCTGTCTTATATACCCACGACCTTTCTTTCCTCTTTTTCCTCTTTCCCCCCCCCATTTTATATTTCAATTTTTGGAGGTTTATTTCTTCTTCTCGTCTTCTCTTCTTCTCTTCTTCTCATCTTCTCCCTCTCGTCCTCCTCTTCCGCCCACTTTACCGTCCCACGACCAAGCAACTTGGACACCTCTTTCTTCTCCCTTTCTTCTCCCTTTCTTCTCCCTTTTCCTGTGCAACAGAAACGTCACGCTCTCCCCCGGCTTTGCGCTGTTACACCGTCGCCCGGCGTCAACGCAGCTCCCGTTACACACCTCTCTGCTCCTTGTATTTTCCGCGTGCTGCCGGGTGTCTTCCCACGCCCAAGACACATCGCCCCGCCGCACCCCCACGTCCCACGGACAAAGCACTGGGACGGGAAGGAATGACGTCCGTCATAGCTCATCTTCCGTCCGCCTCTCGTCATTCCGAGGCCAAGCCATCTCGACTCGCCATCTCTCGGACCAAGCCCGCGGACAGCATGCCGACCACTCTGCAGGAACCAACGCCCCCACACGTGAAACTTGAGGAGGAGCAGGAGCGTGGGCGGCACCGCAGCCGTTCGCACGACAAGGACAGCATCAGCGATGCCAACGGCGAATGCGATGCCAATGGCGACAATTCGTCCAACTCGGAGGGCCCTGCCCGCAAGCGCCGGCGAAGCCGCAAGGGCCTGGACAAGAAGTTCGAGTGCCCCCATGGCGGCTGCGGCAAAAGCTACTCGCGGGCGGAACATTTGTGAGCCAACCTCCTCCCCTCCCCCCTCCCCCCTCCCCCCCCTTCTTGTTTCTGTTCTGTTTGCTGTCTCTGCGGCACCGACCAAAGGAGAGACCTCCCCTGCTGACAATGCCCTCGGCTAGGCACCGGCACCAGCTGAACCACACACCAAAGCAGATCTACATGTGTGACTATCCTGGCTGCGAGCGGCATTTTGTGCGACTCGACCTTTGCAACCGCCACAGGGACCGCCACACCGCCAAGGGCTCGTCTCTGAACCGCAAAGATCCCACGCCGCACCAGGCATCTCCGGTCCAGGAGACGCGGATGCCGTTTGGCCACCCGGGCTCGGCCTCGCCGGAGACAACCAGACCAGCCACGGGCTACAACACAGCCGGCAGCAACGGGCCGCCGGGCTTAAACATGGCATTCTCCCCCAAGGGCGCCGCTACCAGTGTGCCATTTACCCCCATTTCCGCAACGCCGACGACGGCATACACCAATGGCTTTCCATCCACGACGGGCGGCGACTATGCGCCTCGCGGCTCACCAGCTGCTGCGTACGGCCAAGCGGCGTCCTCGGCCCGTCGACGGCCGCCACAGCTGCCGTATCAGTCGCCAGCCGGGCCGCAGCGCCCCTCTGTGCAGACAAACGACATGTACGACGTCATGTCCCCGACCACAGCGCCGCCCGGGCTGCAAAACCAGACCGCTGTCGGCACGCCGCAGTCTGCCGTTTTTGTGGCGACCCAAAACTTCCCCTCCTTTGACCTCCCACCCTCAAACTTTGTGCCTCCGCAGACCGAGGCTGCGCCGTCTCGCGAAGAGCCGAGCGCCGTCGCCGCATCTCGAAGCATGGACTTCATGGCTGGGACAGCAAACAACAACGCGTTCGATGCCGGGCCTGCACAATCCGGGAGCGAAATGATGGTGCTGGATCAGATGTCGATGCCCAACACCATGCCCATGTTTGGCACGGACTCGATTCTGCAAAAGTCACCCCATGTCGGCCTGCCCGAGGACTTCATGGTGTATCTCTTCAACAGCACACCACAGGAGGGCTCCCCACTTCCCATGAGCTACGGAGGCTACGGCGACTTCCAGAACCAGTACAGCTTCGCCTATCCCGGCAACGATGCCATGCAGGCCGGCTACTTCCCGGCAGCGCCGCAGCAGATCATGTCGGTCACCAACCTGCTCGACCAAGACTTCCCGGACTCGTCCATCCTGACGGAAGAGAAGAGTCTGGAGCTGTTCGAGCTGATTCGCGACCGGTTCCACGAAGACGGGCACACGCCGATCGAGCGCCGCAACGACTTCATCACCGACGGCGACCGCACCGACGACTCGCACATGCTGAGCCGCAACATGATGCAGGCCTACATTTTCTCCTACTGGGTCCACTTCAGCGACCAGGTGCCGATCCTCCACAAGCCCACCTTCTCGCCCGACCACTCGCCCAACCTGCTGCTCATTGCCATGATGACGATCGGCGCTGCGTGCCTGGACAAGACCCACGGGCAGGACATTATCAAGGCGGGCGCCCAGCTCTCCAACTTCTTGGCCTGGCACCTGCGGTGGGAGCTGTTCATGCACAGCAACTTCCGCCCGCCGGCCAAGCTGTGGGTGTTCCAGACGCTCCTGCTGCTCGAGCTGTACGAGAAGATGTACTCGACGCGCGAGCTCCACGAGCGGGCCCACATCCACCACGCGACCACCATCACGCTGATGCGTCGCGGGCGGTCGCTCATCTTCAAGACGGCGGCCGAGTCGCCGCCGAATCCGCGCGCCAACTGCAACGGCAACGGCAACGGCAACGGCAGCGACCACGACTACAGCTCGCGCCACTCGTCGACCTCGGGCGCGGCGGCGCACACGCAGGACCACTGGTGGAACAACTGGATCACCAACGAGGCGACGCGGCGCACGGCCTTTGCGGCCTTTGTCATCGACTCCATCCACGCCACCATGTTTGGCCATTCGACCGTCATGGTGGCGCACGAGATGCGCCTGCCGCTGCCCTGCGACGACAAGCTGTGGAAGGCGCCGAGCGGCGCCGACGTCGGCCGCGGCGAGGCGCAGCTGCAGTCGGAGGGGACCAAGTCCATCTCGTTCCTCGAGGGCATCAAGAAGACGCTGAGCGGCTACGAGGTCAAGACCAACGCGTTTGGCCGCACCATCCTGATGGCCGGCCTGCTCAGCGTCGCCTGGCACATGAACCAGCGCGACCTGCAGGTCAACTCGCTCGGCGGGTCGCAGGCGCTGGGCGGCCGCGACAAGTGGCGCGGCACGCTGACGCGCGCCTTTGACTCGTGGAAGAGCGACTTTGACAAGTCGCTGCAGCGCCGCGACAGCGGCGGCAAGATCATCGACCCCTACGCGTACAACTCCAACGACGAGCACAACGACGTCAACGTGGTCTTTGAGAGCCGCGTCGTGCTGCACCACCTCGCGCACATGGCGACGCACGTCGACGTCGTCGACCTGCAGATCTACGCGCGCGCCAAGCGCCTGCTGGGCCGCGCCATCGGGGCGCACGACCTGACCAGCGCGCAGCGCCGCATGAAGGACGTGTGGGCGCCGACGGCCAAGGCGCGCGACGCCACCTACTACGCCATGCAGTTCCTGTGCTCCGTCCTGCTGCGCAACGAAGGCAACAGCCCCCAGACGAACAACGGCTACAACAGCGGCGGCGGCGGCGGCGGCGGTGGCGGCAGCAGCAGCAGCAACAACAAGCAAGGCCTGTACGACGAATCGTCGTCGTACTCGGCACGCGACGACGTGCTGCTCAACCGGCCCTGGGTTCTGTATTTTGCCGCCCTCGTTGTGTGGAGCTACGGCTTCGCGCTGGAAGGGCCGTCGACCAACACGACGCTGCCGACGACCTGGCCGGAGCAGGTGCAGCAGATGCGCGAGTACCTGCACCAGTTCGGCGACATCGCGTCGCCCGACGACCTCAAGGCGAAAAAGGGCATCAACCGCAACAGCGCGCTCCTGCTGGTGCTCAAAGAAACGTTCAGCCGCGCCCGGTGGGAGCTCCTGCACGAAGGCGCCACTCTGCTCGGCAACTGCATCCAGCTGAACATGGGCCAGGCGGTTTGAAAAAGGGCCCGTTTGGCACCTTTTGGCGCCTTCTGCACCTTTTGGCACCTTTTGGCACCTTTTGGTGCGCCATTCCCGTTCCGGGCTCGCTTTGGATTAATACAGCTCCCCCCTTTGGATAGAGGAGGGGACCCAACCCAAAGAGAACAAGAAGAAAACGTCCCTCTTCGATTTACATATTTATTTCGGCTTTTTATTTTACTAGGGCAGGTTGGCCTTTTTGGGGGAGGAACAAAAGCATGAACGGGCCGAGGCTTACAAAAAAAAAATTGGGCGGCAATATTCACAAACAGCTTCTTGTCGTCAACGGGATGAATAGCAAACACGTTTTGGATGGAGTGGACGGGGAGGAAAAGAAAAAAAAGAAGAAGGCGAGGAAGAAGAGGAGAAGAAAAAAAAAGGTGCGGGAGGGGGTGTTCTGTTTTCTTGATGGGTTTTTGGGAGACGGTGGACGGGGGGGGGAGGGGGGCTTTTTCTTTTCTTGCGATATCCTCATGTTGGCAATCTGATTTCAAACACTCTTGTTACCTTTACGGACTTGGTATTTTGTCTCCCTTCTTGGCTCTTTTTCTGGTTGTTGATTTTTTGGGCCTTGTATTCTGTCCATTTACGCCTACCCCTATCTGTTGTCTTGGATCTGCTTTTTCTACACATACGCCTTTTTTTTATGCATGTCTTTAATGTACCGTACATATACCCCCTTTACAGAGATAATGAATAGCTGTTGGTTTTTGCTGAATATTTTGGACTTGGGGGTGGATGTAGGTGATGGGGGTGGACAGAGGGGAAAAAGGGGGGGGGGGGGGGTGGGATTGTGCCAGCTGAACAAAGAAAGGCATGGAAAAAGAAGGGAGAAAAGGAACGCAAAGGAGCGGCCCGCCATCCAACGAGTCTAGCTTCTCTCGCTGTGGCACGGCACCGCTTCTCGGGAGGTAGGATCATAGGCGCCGGCAGCGTGTTAACGTGAAGCTGAAAGAGGGATGGCAGAAAGTGAGTGATTCATTCCGTTTCTGCGCCGTCGTTTTTTGGCTGTTCGACCAGTCCTCGAAGGATTCTCTTTTTGTCTCCGTTTTCTGGTTTCCTTTCTGGGTTTTGCTCCATCCGAAAATTACTCCGGAGCACACAGTACATGGCACACGGTATGTCTTTCTGATGGGGGGGGGGGGGGTGCATAACCGAAAGAAGGCACCATCGTAACCCACCTTTGTCTATCTTTATCACTTTTTTTCTTTTCTTTTTCTTTCTTCTCTTTTCAGAAGAGGAAAAGACCCCCCGGTCTCCCCCAAAATGCTCTCTCTTGCAGCGCAAAGGAGGTGTCATCAAGGAAAGGCGGCATACTCGTACGAGTAAGCCGTTGTCCCGGTTCCTTGCCTTGTCTCGGCTGTAAACAGTCAAGAAGCAAGAGGGTGGTGGGTTTCTATTTTTCTACATTCTTTTTTTTCTTTCTCCTTTTTCCTTTTTCGTCAGCATTTTATCGTCATTTTCTTGGCTCGCATATATTACGCACATACGCAACAAACTCGAATACACACACCCCCCCTTCTCACACACCACCTTTCTTCTGTCATAAATGACAAAAGAAAAGAGACAAAATAAAGTGAAGAGAGCCGGACCTGAGCCGAAAACAAAACGGGAGGAGAAGGAAAGAGGAAGTTGAGGAAAAAAGGGCGTCAAAACAGCTGGCGCGTACAGGAACTCCTGCCAGCTCGTTTTCTGTTCTCTCGTCTTTTCAAGAGCAGATACCAGCGACGGGCGTGGCATTTCTTTCCCTGTCTTTTTCTTCTTCTTTTCGTTATTTCGTCAACTTCTTGCTTCCCCGCGCAAGAGGTCTCATGTGAGAGGACAACTGTATTGACTGCAAAAGGACAAAAACACCAAGGGCATCTTACGAGGAGGCGAGGGGGGGCCTGGAGACGACGTTCACACCATTCTGCCACGCACACCACCTCGAGGTGTGAAGATGTCTCACGCTGCTTTCCGGCATGTTGTGTGAGGAGACATTGTAAAGTGGGGGGTAGCATGATGGCGTGTGGTGGGGGTCTGACCTCCGGCCTGACCGTGGGCGACTTCGGCCTGAAAAAGAGAGAGAACTGTGGCCCAAGAGCAGGTTTTCCAAACCAGGTTTTTATATCCATCCCGTCGGACAATACAGCAGCATGTGCCCATAGTCTGCTACAGGGAAAGCATTCGTGTTCAGGGCTGCGAGACATACGGGAACTGGAACTCTTTTGAGAATGAGGGTGATGACTAGATGAAGGAGGAAGAGGGAAAGAGGGGGGAAAGGGAAGAAAAAGAAGAAGGAAAAAGAAAACGAAGAAGGAAAAAGGGAAAAAAAAGGAGAAGCAGGACCCGCGTGGACACAAGGGGTGAGCAGGGCGCGACAGCCAGAAGAGTCTTAACGGCCGCCGAGAAGGTTAAGGTGCTCTAGATGTGTTTTGTCTCCTTCCGTTCTTTTACGACGTACAGCGACGCAACGTAAAATATCGTAATACTTTTTTTTGTTACCGAGTATCAACGCAGTTGGCACCTACACTACGTTTTCGGCTCTAGTGCGGGCGTTGCCGCGTAAAGAGGGCTTGGCCATACCCCTATAATTAGCATTCTACAGCACAAAACGCAGGAGGTGGTAGAACCTGCCCGGCCCTGCAGCGTGGTGAAGGGATTGTAGGCGCATTAATAATATCTTACGTTGTCCAGCAGGGCGGAATTGGAAGGCGGAAGGTGGAAGGCGGAAGGCGGAAGGCGGGGAACGAAGCATGGAACCCCCACGCTGTCAATCCGCCGCAAGAGAGATTCTTGTTGGAAGGGCGTGGGCGGTCCGCACCAAACACCGGAAGAGCAATACCAGACCGAGAAAAGAACAACAAGACAACAGCACCGCCACGAGTGCGATGCCCGTCGAGGGTTTCGAGAGGTGAGGCCTCTTCGCCAAAGCCACGTGAGGCACGATCTCCTCGGAAGTCTGCCGGCTATTAAGGTGGGCGTTCCTGGGATTAGTCGGCTATTATTCTGCAGCACCTTCCTTCCGCGCAGTGAGGTCACGAGCGAAAGAGAGAGACAGTCAGCAGGCGCTGTCGGTGGCATTATTAATACTGTCTGTAGCCCATAAGAACAAAAGCAAAAACAGAAAGAAGCAACCTCCCAGTGTCCCGCCGCGCCTTCCGGTTCCCGGGCAGACGAACAGGCTGCGCGGTGGGCCAGAATGGGGCGGATCTCCAAATCTCTTCCAGGGCCGTTTCTGCGTGTCCTACGTGTGTCCCTAGGAACTCTCTCGGGGCGTCTCGTGCTCCTTGTCCTGCCCTCTCCTCACAATCGCTCCGTATTGCCATAAAAACACGCGCTTTGCTTTTGAATGCGAGAAGCCACGTCGCTGCGGTCGCAGTCTGTTCGCACCTGCCGCCGGAAGCCGGTGTCCTTCCAGAGATCCTCCTCCCATCGCTCCTTCCGCTTCTTAGTGCTCGGAGCCTTATCGGCTCCGGCGTTAGCCTGCCTGCCTGCCTGTTGTCCCCGGAAAACCACAAAATAGCCAAAACCACCTTTTACCCAACTGGCTGCGCCTTGGGCTCTGCTCTCTCCCCCTCTCTTGTCCCCCCATTCTCTCCCAGAACAATCGCTTCCGGCACCTTTGCCAATCCGAGAGCCCCTCTGCCCTGCGGCTTTACCCCACCGCCTCTTCCTTTTCTTCCTGATCTGAAACAGCCCAGCGCAGAAGCTGGCCGGCCACCCTGCTAATCCGGGGACGCCTCTCTTTTCCACAAACCCCCAGAGCCGCGCTCCACTTCTCTGCCTCCGCATCCATATCCTTCCTTCAAGAAGACGACAAACAGGCAATGAGAGGCGGTCGGTCGAGAGGCAAGGGGCCGGACAGCAACTGACTGCCTTCGTTTGCCCACACGGGGCTTTCCGCCGCCGTCTTGCGCTGGCTTGATTACGACGCGCATATCTCTTCCTTCTGATTTGTAACCGCCTTCTCATCTTCTCTGCCCAAACACGCTTCTTCCGGCCCCCCCCACCCCCTCCCCGGTTGCCCTCGGGCGCCCCCGGTCTCCCTCCGCCTGGTGACCGTCTCGCACGCCCCCCCAGCTAAGCCTAGCATGGTTCTTCTCACCGACCTCCCACCCGAGGTCGTGACGACGATTCTCGGCTCCGTCACGCCGGACGATCTCGTCTCCGTGGGCCTGGTCTGCCACTGGCTGCACGACTGCATCCAGCACAATGCACAGCTTTGCCGCATTGTGTACTACAACTGCTTTGTGCGTCAGAACTGTGACTGTCTCGGGAATCCTCGTCTGCTTCGTGATGTCTAACGACTGGTGTCCGTGGGATAGGATCCCCCCCCAACCAAAAACCTGGAATGGGAGCGCGAGATATGGGACTTTCTGCGGCTCAAACGCATCTGTGCCGGAACAAATGAGAGCAAGGTGAGCAAGGTGGTCGAGGCGGAGCGAAGGGGAATCTTGCGTCCTCTTTGTCCATAGGAGGAAAGTGGCCGCAGCGAACTAACGCCCTGCCTCCTTTGCTCGTGCTGAAAGACGTCTGAGCTGGCGTTTGTCTGCCGGACAGCAAAACGCCTGCTCGAGCATTCGGCCCGCATCAAGGCGGACGACACCGACACGCTCTTCCACCACCGCAAGTTTCGGAACATCGCACACCTCAGCACCATGCTGAACACCCGCTCCAACCATGTCGCCTTCTTCTGCCAGTCCTTTCTCTTCGACCGCATGCGGCACGATGGCGACTCCGCCCTGCCCTTGCCGGACAAGCCGCTGGCGCGCCACCAGATGAGCGCCGAGCTGCACTGCCTGCTCGGCACCGTGCTGCTGTCGTATCCCTTCTCGGACCAGGACTCGGTCGTCGCCTACCCCTATGCCGTCTCCAAGGTCTACGACATGCGGGAGCACTCGCAGGCATCGCTCTGGGGCCCCTTCATGGCCGACGGCACGCGCGAGATCGACTGGGAGAAGCTCGAGGCCATTCTCATCGTCCTGCGCTACAACATCCGCACAAAGGGTCTGCTTAAGTTCCAGATCCTCAACAAGTACTGGAACAATACCTTCCTAGGCAGCTGGCAGGAGAGCTACATGCCCATGATCCGGGATACCAGCCCTTCGCTAAGCAGCCCACTGCCCCTCGACCTTGAGGACCCATATGGTGTGACGGGGACCTGGATGAGAGTGAGTTCTTGTCTTAATTGCGGGTGCTATTTTTTTCTTCTTTTCTTTTCCCCGGTCACAATTGCTGACATCCTCTACCCCCCTCCTCTTCTTCGTTTGTTTTCTTCTCAGCTGGTGTGTTTTCTTGATTATAGCGACTTTTTCCGGCTCAACTTCCCCTTCCGGGGCGGCGACGTCCCGCCCAACATACCACGGCCACCGTTTGACCCCGGCGAAGAGCTTCGATTCATGACCATGAAGGTGCACGTAACGAAGGTGGAGGAGCCTGGCGCCGACGACCATCCGGATTTCCCCGTCGTTCACTTCGAGGGCACGTCACACTCGATGGACAACCCATGGGACGACAATGCCAACTCGGAGCTGCAGGGCACGGTCCGCACGACCAAACAGGGTCACGTCCACTGGACCACGTTCTCCGTGTTTGACAACCAGCCTCGCTGGCGCAGCGAAAGTGTCCAGATTGGCGGCCGGCGGTCGGGGCGCGGTGTTATCGGCAACTGGTTCGACACGAACTTTGATCCCCAAGGTCCATGGTAGGTGACGCATTTGTCTCTCTCCCTCTCTCTCCCCCTTTTGTTCTCTTCAAAGCATTAGCTTTTGGAGTATAGCAATGAGCTGACGCGAGAAAGTGGCCCCACGGCATTCTGGAAGCTGCACGAGAAAAAGACGGGCGAAAACAACTTTGGCAGCCCCTTTGAGGCGTTCTCGTACCTGCTGACCAACTCGGTCACCAACGGCGTCAACATTGTGATCAACATCCACCAGCACTTTGCCCAAATTGGTGCCAACGATGACGACGATGAGGACGAGGACGATGAGGACGGCGAGGACAACGGCAGCGACTATGACGATGGCGGCGAGGGTGTGGGTGCACCTGGTTTCGGACTCGGTCACCACCACCACCATCACCACCACCACCACCATCTTCATCACCATCATACTGACGGAAACGACAGAGAAGAAGAGGGCGTCAGCCAGGGTAGCCAGGAGCACCAGGGCAGGGAAGCCGACGACGGGACCCAGGTGACCCTGCCGGACCGTCCCCCGTTTGAGATTGTGCCCATACTCGAAAGCACGGCTGGGAACGTCGACCACAACCACGAGCAGCCAAGCAGCGCGCCACGGCCTGCAGAGACAGGCGAACCGGCCGGATCGGGAGGGCCAAGAGAGCCAGCAGAATCAGCGTCCGGACTGTGATACGATCTGCCAAAGGTCGAGAGGGGGGGGGAAAGGGGACCCCTGTAACATATTCGAGCTGGAGCAGAATGGGATGAGAAGAATATGAAGGAAGATTCAAAAAGGGAACAGGGCATTTACGGGCACATAGGAGGAGCCTAGCTCTGATTTTATCTTCTTTTTTGTGCCCCAGCACGTTCCGTAGTCTAGGGGCATTCATTTATGCACACAATACGCACACACCCAACCCACCTAATCTGAACGCGGTCTTGAATATTTTTTATATTTCTTGCTGACTTTTCCCTCGTTGTTATATCTTGCTGTCGGGCACCACTTTGCCGTGGTCGCACGTGGCGAGCACGACGCCGTCGCTGCGCCGCCGCATGATGCCGCGCAGGCTGGAGAGGCGGCGGCCCTTGTGCAGCTGCTCGCACTCGACGAGGACGGTGGTGCCGCAGGGCGCGGGGCGCAGGTAGGTGACGTCGAGGGTGCGAGAGACGCCCAGGGAGCCGACCTTGATGGCCATTTTGGCGTCCTCGTCGTTGCCGTCGTCCCCGTTCTTCTGGTCGTTGTCGTCGTCGCCCCGCGCCGTCAGGCCCATGGCCATGCTTGTGCAGAAATCAAACAGCGTCGCCGTGGCGCCGCCGTGCATGTTGCCCATCCAGTTGCACTGCTCGGGCTGCACCGTGTAGCTGAAGACGACGCGCGGCGGGTGGTGGTGGCGGGCGGCAGCGTCAAAGTCGTCGGCAGACACGAGGTCCAGATGCGGCTGGAAGGGTGACATGAAGTCCTAGGATGGGGGTGGAAAAGAGAAGGGAGGAGGGGGGGGGGGGGCGGTGTCAGTCCGGACTGTTCTCTTACATATTCGAGAGTCAATTCCCAGTCCCCCTCCCCCCCCCCCCCCTAGGCTACCCTCTCCCCCTCCACCCACCCGGGCAGACTCACCTTCTCGGTCTCGCTGTCGAAGCTCCGGATAACATCGAGCAGCTTTTGCATGCGCTCGGCATTGCTATTCTTGGGGTGCGCCATTGGCCCGGTGCACAGCCACAAAACAAGACACAAACACAAAGGCCGAAGAATAGAAGGGGGGAGACCGTACACGCTGAAGAGAGAGCAAGCAATGCCGATGACTGATGGCCGTCGTCGTCGTCGTCGCCGATTGATCCTGGCTTTTCAATGTCCTTCACAACAAGACCGATCGAGGAAACAGCTGGCAGCGTCTAGCAGAGAAGAAAGGGAAAGGGAAGGGGGGCGCTGTCTTTTTGTGTTCTTTCAAGAGCTGCCGGCAAAGTTGTGTCTGTCCGTTGCGGCGCATCGCAATGGGCCGAGGACAAACGGGAACAGCTGGGTGCTGAACGGGCAGTCGATTCGAAAGATGCTTTGCTTCTGTAATAGCGGGGAAAGCACCAAGGCGACCCCAGCCTGGGAGTGGGGGCCACTAACCCCGAGGTGCTTTTACTGGGGGGCCTTAGCCCTCTCCCCCAGCCTTTCCCCTATTACTCCGTACTTTCCAGGCGAGGACAGGCGCATGCCTCGGCAATTCCGTCCAGTGTGGACTCGACGTTGTAAGCAGCAGATGTCTTACACACTGCGACAACATGGGGAGTGCTCGAAAACCCGCCGAAGCCACCGCTCGTCTTCTGTTCTTCGCTTCCGCTGAGAAAAAAAAGAGATTGCGTATTCTCCTACCACCGCGGGGGCCTGCCGACACCGCTCTGCCTTCAACCACGGCGCGAACCACGCCTTATGCTGGCGGCGCCTGTCATTCGCACCAAACCGTCACTGGCTGCGGGGATCACTGCAAAAGGGCCAAGGCCTCGTAAACCGTAGAGGGCCAGGCCCACGGCATAGGATCCGGGGGCTGCGTGGGGTGTCATCGAGCTCGCCAGGGGTGCGAGCACCATGGCAGCGACGATGTTGGAGGTTCCGTCCACACAAACCAATGCCGATTACCGCTCCAGAACCAGTCTTTCAGGCCTGGACTTTGACTGGCCGCTTTTGCATCTTTCCGTGATGCAGACGCATGCTGGCTCGCTGTTGCTCTCGCACTCCCTTTTCTCTTCTTATTTTCTTCCCACTGTTATCTACCGAATCTTGTCCACTGCCGCATCCGCCTCCACCACCGTCTGTTCTCGGCTTCACGAGCGGCCCCCGACCCCAGGGCCGCCAGTGCCGTTGAGGAAACAGGCAGCCCAGTTACAACAAGCAGCAGGAAGGCCATCTTCGTCAGATACACCTGCTCCGGACATGCCCTGGCCGCAGCTGCTGCAGTTTGAAGAGCGCTCCTCTCGTCCACGGGGCGAGGGCAATCCTCGGGTCTGCTGTCGTCCGCATCGCCGATTCATGAGACGACGCAGCGGGCCGGCAGAATGCTTCTCGGCGCGGCCCGGTTGCTACTCAGCTTTGGCGGTGCAATTTCTTCGCAGGCTGTCAGATCCAAGACCGTAGCAACCCAAGAGACGTTTTGATGCAGTGGTGCAATCCGGAGAACGGAGTAAATCAACAATAGTGATGGTCTGACGACGTGCGGTTGCTTTGATGGTGGCGCCGCCCGCTTTGTCTCCTTAGTCATCAACAAAACAACCCCAGCTTTTGCCTCGGCAATTCCCGACCAGTTCGCGCATGTCTCCGTGGTCTGCGCAGGCTCTCCACATGCTGCCTCGCGCTTTGCCCTTTGGAACCATTTTCATCGACGACAATCCCCGTTTTCTGCGACTTTGCCTTTGCCCTCTCGTCGTGCGCCAACGACAGCATCTTGGTCGTGTCCATTCATCCTGTATCGCACGCACCGACTTCCACACCCCCCACACTCTCTCTCTCCCACTCCCCGCACATCGACAAGCGGAGGGGAAGCTGCGGACATGGACGCTGTCAGCTCTGCCGGCGCGGCGCTGGTGGACGAGCAGAAGCCATCGCTCTTTGAGCTACTCTCGGAGCAGCAGCTGCACGGCCTGCTGCCACCCACGCTGCGCTACCTCTTGACCATTGCCACCCAGCGGTACCCGCGGTACCTGCTGCGCGCGCTCAACTCCTACGACGAGCTGTACGCGCTCGCCATGCTGGTCGTCGAGCACTACTACCTGCGGTCCATGGGCGGCACGTTCACCGAACACTTTTACGGCCTGAAGCGGGAGCGTGTGCTCGCGGGCGGCCGTGCTGCGCGCAACAGCGAGGTGCCCCGGGCGGCGGCGGGCACCCCGGCCGCCGTCAGCGCGTTCCTCAAGCTCGGCGGCCGCGGCGGCGGCGGTGGCGGCAGCCGCGGCGGCGTGGTGGGCAGCGCAGACCTCTGGCGCAACCTGGCCGTCATTGTCGGCGTGCCGTATCTGACGCGCAAGCTCGACGCCGCCTACGAGATCGACGCGCCGCGCGCCCGCCTCGGCGCCGCCTACCAGCGCCTGCCGCCCAACCCGACCCTGCGCGACCGCATCCGCCACGCGGCGCGGTGGTTCCTGCGCAACGTCTACCCGAGCGTGCACGCCGCGTACGGCTTTGCCGTGCTGGCGTTCAACCTGGCGTACTTGTTTGACGGGACGCGGTATGCGACGCCGCTGCTGTGGCTCGTGAGCACGCGCGTGCGGCGCATGACGGGCGCCGACTACCGCGCGATCGACGACCTGGCCGAGAAGCGCAGGGAGGCGGCGTCGACGTCGTCGTCCGCGTGGGGTGGCAGGCTTCTGGGCGGCTTGTCGCTCGTCCTCCCCGCGAGCATCTTCGCACTAAAGTTCCTCGAGTGGTGGCACGCCTCCGATTTTGCCAAGCAGCTGTCCCTCAAGGCCGCCATGAACCTCGACCTGCCGCCGCCACTGTCTGCCGGCCTGCCTGCGCCAGGCGCCGGCAGCAAATCCGCATCCGCATCCGCATCCGCATCTGCATCCGCATCCGCCGCCGCCGCCGCCACAACTGCCGCCACCACCAACGCCTCCAGCACCGGCAGCATCGGCCGGAAGGGCATTCTCAAAAAGGAGCCGTCCCGAAGGCTGGAGGAGGCTGCCTACAGCAATACCAACACCAATGGCGAAGAACGTGAGGAGGGCTCTGGGGACGCACCCACCGAGGAGGAGGAGCTGGCGCGCACAGCGCCCGTCGCAAAGCCTTCTCTGCTGCCCATATACACGGTGCCGGCACCAACTGACTCAGTACTGTGCCCCATCTGCGGCAACGACATCACCACGCCGACAGCCTGCCAGACGGGCGTCGTATACTGCTACATATGCATCCACAAGTGGGTGTCCGGCCAGCACGACAAGCAGGAGGCTTTTATGGCCGACAAGGCTGGCCGCTGGGAGAGCGGTGAGGGGCGGTGCGCGGTGACGGGCCGGCGGGTGCTGGGCGGTACAGAAGGCCTGCGCAGGCTGATGGTGTAATAAAAGGGCGGTTTGTGGGGAAAACACGGCCGCAAAGCATAGGGCTGACAGCATGGGCGGCAAGCATTGCCAGGGCGTTTTCTATTTCTTCTTTCTTCTTTCTTCTTTCTTCTTTCATCTCGTTGTGTTGGTGGTTTTCGTTTTATTTTGTGTTGGAAGCGGGTGTCATCAGACGTCTGCCATTCTTTTTCTGTATAAAGATTTATATCCCCCGCGCAGATGCGTCCCCTGGCCCATGCTCACTCTGTAGTGAGCCTGACAATGGTCAGAAACCTGCGTCGCTCAATTTTGTATCATATCATAAGCCATTCGTCTTGGGTCAAGAATAAAAAAGAAACAAAAAGAAACATCAAACCCCCCTCCCCCCGGAGCAGCCACTACAAGTCAACAACTTGAACACTGTTCCCTAGCCTTCCTGTGTTGCCGTACATCTGGCCCGCGTTCACGAGGATCGTGCTGGCACCCCGGCCCTCGGAGACCAGAACCCCTGGTGCCACAAGCCAAACGGGCAGCAGCAGAGTGGCCACGGTGGCGGCGGCGAGCAGCCGGCCGAGGTGGCCGAGATTGTCGGCCAGCCCGGTTTGCGCCGAGCCGGTGCCCTCGGTTTCGACCAGCGCCTCGTATGCGCGCTGTGTCTCGTCCCAAAATACAATCTGGCGGCCGGCGCCCCAGTGGACATGGCCAAAGACGTGCAGCGGTGGGTGGACCCGCCAGATCTCCTCCAGCAGGCCGGCACACCCCAGACCGAGGTCGAGGTGGTGGCGCTGGCTGTATTAGTGGTCGCAACACAAACACACCATTTTATTCTTCTATTCTTCAAGAGTGGGGGGGGGGGGGGGGAATTGCGCCGTGTAGGCAACAGGCCGGCAACTCACCGGAGGGGGGTGGGTGACGAGGATATCGACATCTGTCGGGACAGTATCTTTCCACGGTGGTGCACTGCGGTCATATTGGAATCTTGGGGGGGTGTTAGGTGTTAGTAACATCGACAACCAGGAAAAAAAGGAATCTCCAAGAGGCCCAGTCCCGGCGAGTGGAGTTCGAAATGCTACTGACGAAAATGATGCCGGCCCGCACCTGGGAATGTCCGGTGCGCCGTACACCTTGAGCCGCCGGCCGTTGGCAAAAGCGATGGTGCGCGAGTCGTGCTCGAGGTAGTAGATGTTGCTGGCAAACTGCGGGCCGGCCTCCGCGGCGGTAATCCCCTTGGCGGCGCGCGCGGCCGGGTCGAACCAGCTGTCGTGGTTGCCGCAGATGACCACCTTGTGCGGGTGCGGCAAGGACGCCAGCCAGTCGAGCTGCTTCTGCAGGTCGGCGGGCGTGCCGTGGTCGGTGAGGTCGCCGGCGTGGATGAGCAGGTCGCCGTCGGGCACGTCGGGCACGATCTTGTCGTGCGTGTCGGCGATGCAGACGACGCGCACCGTGGGCGGCCGCCCCCCGGTTCCTGCTGCCTGCGCCTGCTCCTGTGCATCCCGCCGCTGCCGGGCGGCCGCCCATCCCCGGACGGCGACGATCCACCTGTACAGATAGTAGGCTGCAGCGCGGATCGGCGAGGCCAGCAGACGATCCAGCACGGTCGGCGGCTCCCAGGGTCCCGGCTGGCTCAGGCCGAGGCGCACCAGCAGCGAGCCCGACGTCGCCATTGCTGCAGAGCTGCTCGAGGTGCTGTGCTTCGTTGTTTGGTTAAGGGTCGCAAGGGCGCTACCCTCAGCGCAAGGCAATATTATCAATACCCTGTCTTCGAACACGCTCTGCTTGACGGCGGTCTTTGGGGGGTTGCCAAGTTGGTGCTCGTCTTAGTGGGGGCGCGGGGGGGATCCGCTGGAAAGCACGAGGTACACAACAGGTCGGACGAAAGTTCGACGGCGTGCTGTCAAAGGAACTCTCCCAAATCGCTTCTTCGTCGATATTGGCCCGTGGCACGCTGTCGTGTAAGTGAGACGCCGGTACGCCGGCCCTGACCGCCTCCCCCGCTCTTTCTGCATCCGGACATTTGTTCACAGCGCAGAGCCCCTCTCCAGCCACACGCATCGTGCCTTCCAGAACGATGCGACATCCCATAGTGCTGTACCAGCCGCTTGACCGCCAAGCCTTCTTCCCGTCCTTTGCGACGCACGGGCCATGCACGGACAGGTGCTCTTTCTCTGCTTTTCAGCTCGCTTCATCCCACTACGCGCGTTTTAGGAGGGCGAGCGATCAAGAAGTGGAGACCTTCATCGGCCTAGTGCGAGCGCCGGACGCCGCGGATTGGTCGGACGGCTGAGGTGACGAACCCCAGTTGCACCCCGTCAGCTCTTGGTGACGTTTTGTGTCTCTCCGCTGCACCTCGCCAGACGCCATCGTTCCTTCCTCCCTGTCCAAGGCGAGCGCTGCGCTTTCTCGTTCTGGCTTTTCCGTGGGTTTCTGCCATCGCTGCATCGCGAGACTCGCTTTTCGCTTTTGCCTTGTCCCTGTGTCCGCACCCTACATCTGCACCCTACGTCCTCGTCTTCTCCTCTCTTCCTCTCCTTTGAGCTTCTGTCTTCGGGGTCCTGCATCCTCCTCCCCGCTCCCCGCCCCTCACAATTCCCTAGCGCTTCTCGTCGACCGCCGCCTCGAGACAGGGAGATTTCTTCCAGGACGATCTCCCCTTTGCAGCCCTCTCCTCTCCCCTCCGCAGCCGTCTGATACCTTGGTGATCCTCCTATTATCCCTCCTTCTTGTTTGGCTGGCGAAGGCTGCCGAGGCTCGAACAATAGCATTTCCCGAGCTGGACGAGCCGTGTCTCTGCTGCTCATCGCTCCCATGGCCACCGCCGCCGTCCATGGCCACGCCGACAAGGCGGAGCTGAACAGCAACTTCAAGTACGTGCCGACGCGCTCTGTCCGATGCCAGCTCTCTTCTGTCCTCTTATCACGCCGTTTGCCCAACCGCAGTTTGCCGGTTCTCTCTCATTCATCTGTTCGCTGACATACCTGCTTCCACCGCCAACAGCGTCGACTATGTCATCCACTACCTGATCCCCCCCAAGGAACGCGACGAGGCCGAGGCCGCCTTTGTCCAGCTCGTCGAGGCTCTGGCGAACGCCGGCTTTTCCACCGAGGTCCGCGCTGGTGGTGACAAGGCCTCGCTGCTGGTCTTTGTCAAGATCGCGTCCGACAAGGTGCTCCGCGCACAGATCTACCGCAATCGCCTGCAGGACTACCTGTACGGCATCCGCACGGTTGCTCCGCCCAGCCGCCGCAACCAGGGCGGCGTCGTGGTCGACTTTGACGTGTATTTCACGCAGGAGCCCATCTCCGAGGCCGAGCGCCTGCGTCTCGTGTACCTGCTCATCTCCAAGCCGCGCGCCGAGGGCGGCGCCGGCATCACACCCAAAGGCAGCGACACGCCCGTCAAGGGGCCTTCTGGGACGAGCAGCACTGCGGCCGAGAGCTACCGCAAGTTTGTGGCGTCCATCTTTCCGCTGCACGACCACGCCTTCAACCGCGCCTGGCTCAAGCAGTGGAGCACCAAGTACATGCTAGACGCAAAGGACCTCGACGCCATCCGTGACCAGTTTGGCGAAAAGGTCGCCTTTTACTTTGCCTTCCTCCAAAACTACTCCACCTTTTTGCTGTTTCCGGCCGCCTTTGGGTTTGCCGCCTGGCTGCTGATCGGCCAGTTCTCGTGGGTGTATGCCACCGTGAACTGCCTGTGGTCCGTCGTCTTCTTCGAGTACTGGAAAAAGCGCGAGGTCGACCTGGCCGTGCAGTGGGGCGTGCACGGCGCCTCGCAGATCCAGACGCCGCGCCCCCAGTTCCAGTTCGAGCGCGAGGCCAAGGACCCCATCACCGGCGAGACCGTCAAGATCTACTCGCCCTTTCGGCGCCTGTCCACCCAGCTGCTGCAGGTGCCCTTTGCGCTGGCTTGTGTGGTGGCGCTGGGCAGCATGATTGCCCTGTGCTTCTCCATTGAGATCTTTATCACCGAAATCTACGGCGGTCCGTTCAAGCAGTACCTGGTGAGTGCACCTTCTCGCGCCTTCCCGTGCCTTCTCGTACCAGCCCCAGAGTTGTGGTGTTTGGGCTCCTCTAACATCTGCCTACTAGACGTTCTTGCCTACGATTCTTCTGACAGTCTTCATGCCGATCCTCACCGGCATTCTCACAAGCTTTGCCGAGCAGCTCACATACCTCGAAAACTACGAGACGCAAGACTGTAAGCTTTGTTCTCCCCCGTCCGCAGCCATTGTTTTGCCGAGCCTTGCGTGTTTCCATTTCCTTCTAACATTCGCATGTCCCTACAGCTCACCAGACTGCCTTTGTGCAGAAGATTTTTGTCATCAACTTCATCACGTCTTACCTGCCCATCTTCCTGACGGCGTTTGTCTATGTTCCCTTTGGCAAAGTGCTCGTGCCGTACCTGGACGTCTTCCAAATCACCGCCCAGCGCCTCACGGGCGACATCAAGACCGACCACGCAGCCCACAGAGCAGCTTTCCGGGTCAATCCTCACCGGCTCACCCAGCAGGTCATCTACTTTACCGTGACGGCGCAGGTTGTCAACTTTTTGACCGAGGCAATCGTGCCCTACGTCAAGCGCAGGGTGTTCAAGGCCGTCAAGGACGTGTCTGAGGAGATTGCATCCCGGGGCAGCATTGCGCACATCAAGGACGCGCCTGAGGAAGCTGCGTTCCTAGAACGCGTGCGCAATGAGGCGACCCTCGACGTGTACGACGTTACCATCGACTACCGCGAAATGGTCGTCCAGTTTGGCTATCTGTCCCTGTTCTCGGCTGTCTGGCCGCTCACGGCCTGCTCATTCCTCGTGAACAACTGGGTCGAGGCCCGGTCTGACGCCATGAAGATTGCCGTCAGCAGCCAGCGGCCGATTCCGTGGCGTGGCGACTCCATCGGCCCGTGGCTGGCACCGCTCGGCTTCCTGTCGTGGCTGGGCAGCATCACCAGCGCTGCCGTGGTATTCCTCTTCCGGTCGAGCTCGTTCGGCCCAGACGATTCGCCCTGGGACATTCGTGCATGGGCTCTGCTCCTGACCATCATTTTCGCCGAGCACTCATACAAAGCCATCCGGATGGTTGTGCACTATGCCGTTAGCAAGCTGGACAGCCCCGGCCTCCAAAAGGAGCGTGCCGAGCGTTTTGCTCTTCGCAAGCGTGTGCTCGCCGAGTCCCTGGGCGAGGCCGAGGCAGAGAAGGCGATCAGTCCCCAAGTTACCAGTGACGAAAAGATTACGCGCGAGGCACTCGAGGAAGAAGCCCGCGACTTGTCCATCAAGGGACATGGCTCGCCCGAGCAAATGTACGTGCTCTCTTCCGTGGCCCGTTTGGTTCGTCGACTGCAGACAATACACAAGTTGCTGACATGGTGGGGAACAAAAACAGGTTCTGGCTGCGCCAACGGGGCCCCTCCGAGTCCGTGCAGGTTGGCCGAACTTTGATCGCAGAGGTACGTGCTTTGTGTTGCCCCTGCGAAGGGAAGCCTTGTTGTGTACAGAGCACTCTGCTAACGTTGAATTTTCTCTCTTCAGTTTACCGACATCGCCAACAAGACTTCAGCGCCACCGCAAGCTTCTGCGAAAGAGCAAGGCGTCAAGGACGGCCTGTGAGATGTATGGAACGAGTCCTTTGCTACGTCGTGAAGCACTCGGGGGGGAAGGGGGGGCAGCTGCAGAGCGGATGCAAGTATCTTTGGTATCCGGATCGACGTGTCGACACTGGATGGGGATGAAGGAGACGTGGGGGTTTTCTGGATAACACTTTTGGGTATGTGGTGCGAGGAGAGGTTGTGGCCTGTTTCCTTTGGCTGTCTGGTCTTTCAACGGGATTTTCCGAGTTGTATTTTTTTTCTGTAATTTTGTTTTTCTTTTTTGAATACCGTGCATGTTCTATTGCTTTTCGTTCTTATCTTTTTCTAGCCGCATTCGACAGTTGTCCCGGCCCGGCATCGACACCTGTCTTTGGTAGCAGGATACAACATGCAGGCAACCAAAGACCTCGTTTCTCACCGAGCGCGGATGCTTTTGCCGTCTCATTGTCGAGTCCCGTGGTAATGAGCGCGACGGGGACAAGGCGGTATTGCACCGAGTGCCATCGCCGAGACTGGGCTGCCGGCGAGGCGTTTTTTCCTTTTTTTCCCTTCTCCCCAAGGCCTTTGTTCTTCGATCTCGTCCTTCTCTTCATCCCGCCACCCCTTCCGCCGACGGCCGGTTGCTAACACACGTTTTGCAAAGGTATCTTACAATTGCTTCCACCAAGCCCCCAGCAGGCCAGGAGACGTATTGCCTCGTTGGCCCACCGGCAAGAGGAATCTCAACCTCCGGCTTCGCACTTCCGCTTATGGAGCTCCTTGTCGTTCGCCTTGGCGGGCGCCTTCTCCAGACTCCACACATTTTATCTGGGCATATCTGGGCATATCTGGGCAGCTGCACAGGACACGAGGCCAATGGCGGCCAGGTGCCTGCAGGCGTGTGTGTCTTTGCTGGCGGCGGCTGCGCTGTGGACAGGGCGACATGCCCAGCCAAGCCCAGCAGAAAAGGAGGCTGAGCCCGCAAACTAGGGGCAAAACGTGCTGCGTTTGTATCGGTTGATTGCTGTGTGCGGCTCTTGGCTGCTGGGCGCCCTCGCGCGTCCCATCCAGTCCCACGGCCAGGTCTTTGTCTCAGTCAAGCATTGCCATCGCCTCCACCAGCGAAGCACCGCTCGGAACGCCCACCCTTCCCACGTCCCAGGCACAGCCTCGCACCCTCTGCATTCCGCCATGTGCCGAGTCCAGGGTTGGAAAACGGGGCGCGGGTGGCGGGTGGTGTCGTCCCATCCGGCCCACCGCGTTTCCGCTCTTCTATTAGGACCTCTTCCCTTTTTCTTCTTTTTTTTTTTTTCCTCTTCTTCTTCCTTCTTTTCTTCTCTCGGGTTCCTTCGATTGTCTGGCGTTCCTGCCCCCCCCCCCCCCCCCCTTTTCTTTGCGTTCATTGCGGCTCTTGGCCCCAGCGTGGAGGCCGTCGCTTGCGCTGTTATCCTTGTTCGGTCCCTGTCCAGTCCGTCTCGACGAGGACGCCTTGCCCCTTTTGTTCTGGACCTCGCCTGCCAGGCCGTTTGACTTTCCTTCCCAGGCCTACGCTCGCTTCCCGCTCCACCTGTTGGCCAGGCCGTGCACGGTTTTTTCTTTGGCTGGGCGATAGCAGAGTCCTTCTTGTGCAAGCGCCAGCAGAGAGGGCGCTCCCACTCTCGCCCGCGATGTGCTTTGTGGCGCCCCTCTTGTGCCTTTCTGACCTTCTTCTTTCTGCGCTTTTGTCGTCCGTGCTGCCCTCTCATATCTAATATGGAGCACACGATAGAGGCGCCCCCCCCCGCTCCCGTATCAGTGGAACCTTCTCTCTCCTTTCTAGAAGGTCTGGCTTCTTCGGATCCTCCAACGGCTCCCCTGAATATCGTGGCCAAAGCGTACGAGCGTACCCGCCATGCCGTGTGCTCTGCAGGATACACGTACTGCCCGTATCTTCGCATCGTAAGATGCTGCTGCCAGAGAGCGATCCTTTGCGATCCTCCCATACCCAGGCTCATGTGGAGAGATATCGACATGGTTTCTCTGCAGGAGGAGGCAGACGGACGGGGGAGGGGAGGCGGGGCGGAGGCGTCAGGCAGAGACGCGAGTGGGGAAAAGGGCCAGACAGACAGAAACGAGGCGCATGCAGGCCTTCTCCCAGCTATCGCCTTTCTGCTGCGCGCCAGCCCGTCCTCGTGTCCGTCCTCGAGTCCGACCGTTGGGCCCCCCCTCCCGCCCGCCACCCCAAGGCTAAACTCGAGCTGTTTGTGCGTAGTGCTGCTGCTCGTCTGCGCAGACCACAGCTCGTCGTGGCCAGGCTGCCGTGCTTCTTCGCTCCCCCTCGCCGACAGCCCGTTTTCGTGGGCGCATGTGTTGTGTGGCGTTCGTTGTCCAAGACAGGACAGGACCAGACAGGACAAGGGGACCGTTATTCCCACTCTCTCGGCGTGCGCACCCTCTCCTTCCTCTCCCCTCCCCTCCCCCCTCCTTCCTCCTTTCTCCTTTCTCGTTCCTCTTTTCTCCTTCCCCCTTTCTCCTTCCCCCTTTCTCCTTGCACTCTTTCCCTCACTACGACGTATCTTGCGTCCTGTCGGCCCTTCCTTCCCGTCTCTGTTCCTTCGCTCTTTCTCCCATAGTCCATATCCTTCCTTCTCCTGTTCTCTCCTCGTCTCTCCTTCCTCCCCTCCTCCTCTCCCCCCACCCCACCCGCTCCTTCTCTCTTTCTTTCGGCCCTCCTCACGCTCGTCGCTTCTTGCTTTGTGTCGCCCTTTCCTTGCCAGTCCCACCGGCCGGTCGCCGGCCCCCCCTATCCTCCTCACCTTGCCGCGTTGGTTGGGTTGACCGCCCGGCCTAGCGTTGCGCCCCCGCACGCACGCACGTCGAGGCTTTTATTGACAAGCTGATACTACTGCTCGCGCCTGCCTGTTTTGGCCAGGCAAATTATCGCCAGCCGTCCTTGCCAACGACGGTGTTGATATTGCGCCTGGCGAATCAGAGGGGCAACGCGAGTTGAGGCGATCCAGAGACGCCCCCTCCCCCAGTCCGAACCGTCCCCCGGGACGTGCAGCCCGCGTGCCTCGGCCACTCTGGTCGTGCACAAGTACGCCTGTGCAGCCCGCGCAGGGGGCGCCAACCTGGAGAGCGCGCGACTGTCTGACAGCTGCTGGTGGCCATCGCGACCGAAGCGAGACCGCATCGCCAAACGCTTTCTTTTTCCCGACCTCCTCTTCTGCCGCCGAGACGAACGAGCATCCAGGAATCCGAACGCGAACCCCCCTCGACGCTGTACGGAGTCGGATCCTCTTGTGCGACCCGTCCCCGGCCCCTCGTCAGCGCCCTGCACTGCTCCTGCACTGCTCCGTATTGCCATTGCCATTTCCCGCCTCGGCCTCCACCCCCCCTCACTTGCCAGCCATGGACGAGGACATTGACTTTCTGCTGCTCAATTCCTTCAGCGATGTTGTCGACAAGGCCCAAGAGGCCATTGCCAACGCCCAGAATGGCGACAACGCGGAGATGCTCAAGGCGGCACAGAGCCTCTTGAAGGAGGGCGAGCGCGCGCGCAAGACCATTGACCCCATTGCGCGGCGTCAGCTGGCCCTGTTTGGCGAGAACTTTGTGACGGCTCTCAGAGATCACGGTAGGCTCATGTTGCCGAGTTGTCTCCCCCCTCCCCCTCCAGAAACTGACACCCGCGCAACAGAGAAAATTGCCGAGCACGTGGACGCCCTTACGAGCCTTGTCTACGTCTTTGATGACTACATAGAGGTCGACAGCTTCGATGCGGGCAAGTTCAAGGAGCTTGGCAAATGTGTCCAGCAGGCCACGATGCGCATCACCTCCGTTTTGCGCTGGATGAAGCTGGAGGTGCCTGTCGCACAACAACTGGCTGCGTCGACGCCCTCTACGCCTCTGATCCCGCACGCCTCGCCCTTCACCGCCAGCGTATCACGCGTGAGCAGCTTCGGCGCGAAGAGCGTTACGAGCTCCCAAAATGGCACCGGCGCCGCCGCCGGCAGCCCGAACCCGGAAGACGACCTTGGGGCGACCGCGCCGGTTCCCAGCATGCCGCGGTCCGACACAGTTGTGTTTGCGGATGGTGCGTCCGTCGTCGCGCGACGGGAAGAGGCGCCAGTCATGGGCATACAAGGCGGGCCGGATTTGGGCTGGAACAATGGGCAGCAGTCCGAGGCAAACGCGGATGCGGGCGCTTCGCCCGCCAGCTTTACACGCAAGCCGGTAGCAGCAGCCGCAGCATCGCCGTCGACGACGCCCAAGATTCCTCTCCCGCCCCCGCCCCCGCCCCCGCCAGTGCCGACATTGAACCCCTGGCAGGTCGGTGCGCGGCCGTCCGTCGGTACCATTGTGGAGGTCCAGGAGGACGAGGAGCAGAGCGATGGCATGCCGATCGGTGTGTGGGGCCGCGGCGGTGCCAGTGGCGGTGCCAACGGCATCTACGGCGCCAACAGCGTCTACGGCGTCAACGGCATCGACGGACAGGCAAGCGACATCGATCCCCTCGAAGCGCTGGAGGCGCTTGAACGGCGCCGCAAAGTCTCAACACGACCCGACTCGCCGACCCTCCCCTCCCCGACATCCGCATCCCCCTCCACCATCCCCGACTTCCCAGTTCCGGGAGGTCCTTCTTTGTCACGGGTGCCCCCTCCTCCTCCACCCACGTCCTCCTTCTCGACCAGTTCGTCCCAGCAGCAGTACGTGCGCCGTATCGGCGAAGGCGCAGATGCCTGGCCGCGGCAGGCAGATGTGGAAGAGCGGCGTCTGCAAGACGCCATCACCAACCCTTCGCCGCGTACCATGCCTGCGCGGCCCGATCTGTCGTCGAATCCGGTCAGCGTGCCCAAGCTTTCCGCCACGTGGTCTCTTCTGCCGTCTCAGCAGCAATATTCCGCGCAGCAGCAGCAGCAGAACTACGTCTTGTCCCAGCAGCTGCAGCAGCGGCAGTCTGGCATGGGCGGTCCAGCACAGTCTTCTGGACTGGTGTCGCCGCGCCAGTCCCAGATCAGCACGGCCACAACGTCGACAACCAGCTCGACAACGAACGGGTCTGTGTTCAGCTTTGATTCCTACCTCAACGGCCTGAGCGGCAACCAGCCGCGCGAGTCTGCTCTTGACCCGATCAGCCCCGTTGCCGGACCCGCCGCCATCGCCGGATCGCCCGACGGCGGACCCCCGGCCCAGCTGCTGGCCTCGTTTGCGTCCGGACGTGTGCAGTCGTCCGCGCCGCCACCAGCACCGGCACCAGCACCAGCATCAGCACCAGCACCTCCCCACGGCGAGCAACCCGGTCTGGAGATCATTGCGCCGGTTGTCGACATCGACCAGGGCCTGATCCCCGTTGAGAACCCTGAGAACCCTGGCGGATCAGTGAACTCTGCTGCGGGGAGCGAACGTGTTTTCCGTCCCCGCCAAGCCGACTGCAGCATCACCGAGACCAGTGCATTCAACATTCTCAAAGGCTTCTGCGAAGGTGCAAAGGAAGTGCAACGGGGCAACGCAGGAGTGCGCCAGGTCAAGAAACTGGTAGGCAGCTTTTACAACCCACTACCCCCCCCCCCCCCCCCCCATTTTCTTAGGATGGTGTCGCTAACGCTTTAATAGTCGTACAGCGGTGTCGGGGCCTTTGCTGGCAAGTGCACACATTGTTTCTACGAGCTGCAATGGTCAGAAGTCGAAAATGACCGCAAAAATCACCGTACGGCGTCCTTCCCTCCCTCTCCTCCCCCCCCCTCCCCTTTTCTTGTGCGATTTCTACGGTGCGCTGACCCCAAAAACCTGCAGCGAGTGCAAACTACCGCATGCACGGCGTTTGCTTCCGGTTGCGGTTCCTGTCGAAATCCCACCTCCCGGCGAAGCAGGTCGACGACCCGTTGTACGCCTGTCTCTTCTGCCTGCAAGAGGGCCGCACGCTCGAGGAGAGCGACGCCACTGTGTTTTTCTCCCAGGGCCAGCTGTTTTCGCATCTCGCACGGCATCCGCGGCCGCTGCCCCACGTTCAAGGCGTGACCGTGATTGAGGGGCCCGAACGGCCGGCCGAATTCAAGAACAACTACGACCTGCACTTCACCCTGCCGCCCGTCGTCTCGGAGCTGGAGGGCATCCGCCGCATGCTGCAGCTGCTGCCCACCGGCACCGCTGTCGACACCTTCCGAAAGTCGCACGGCACCCTCCGCCGGCCGCCGGACGGGGCCATGCCGATCCAGTTCCCGGTCGGCTCCAAGATTGTGGGCATCAAGTTCCCCGACAAATACAAGGGCGAATGGGGTGTTGGCTGGTTCGACAACGCGTTCGGGACGTTCCCGGTCGAGGCGGTGCGGCTCGACACGCCGCCGCGCAACGAGGTTCGGACACAAGGCACGAGCGCGCTGCGTGCGACGATGCGGTGGAAGTGGGCTTCGGGAAGCGCGTACCGCAACAGCGAATGGCTGCGGCTCGACAAGAACGAGACGGTCACGAACATTATCTGTCAGTACATGTTCCATCCCGCCTCCCCCTCCCCCCTTGTGCCATTTTTGTTAACGCTGTCCCCTCTCTAGACTCTCATCTCGAACACTGGTGCTGGGCCGGTACGAATTCCAAAGGCAAATGGGGCTATTTCCCGCAGTCGCACATTGAGCCGAATACCCTCAAGGAGGTTCTACAGCTGAGCGACTCGTCCAGCATTGCCAGCAGCCAGGAGCGAGACAGGCCGAGCGGCGGCGGCGGCGGCGGCGGCTCCGGCTTCCTGTCCCGGCTGCGCAGCCACAACAACCACGGCGCCGCACCGTCGCTGAAACGGCCGGTCAGCGTTGCGAGCCATTCGACGTCGTCCAGCCACTGAGCAGACGGCGCCCGTGCAGCGGCTGTCTCTTGGTTCCTGTCTGTTTTGTCCTCCTCTTCCTCTTCTTCTTCTTCCTCTCTCTCTCTCCCCCCTTCTTACCGTCTTGTATTTTTCATTCATTTTTTCATTCGTCTTCTTTCTTCTTTCACCTTCCTTTTTACTTCTTCCTCTTTCCTTCTCCTTCTCCTTGCATCCCCTTTCCCCGTTGTTTCTGGATAAATGGAGGCCCCTTCTGGGCGCGCCGGACATAGACCTCTTCCCGCTTTCTTCTGTGGTTCTCTCTTCCTTTCTCTAGCTTTTTGCTTCCGCCCTCGATGCCCCGGGGCGGCCGGCTTTCTTCCGTCTCCAGACAGTCGGCAGGCCATAATTGTATATACCCCATTCCCGTCCGATCCGTTGATGCGCGCCCTGTGTCGTCTGGATCGGCCTTTTTTTTTTCTGGCAGCAATGCAGCCTTTTGGTGTTTTTGGATGTGCGTTGCGTGCGTTGCGTGCGTTTCGGCCGCCCTCTTGCCGGCCCGACGCTGACTGGGCTGGTGCTTTGTGTACAATGTCTGCCTCTTGATGGAAAGCTGCCCCGTGCTGTCGTCGTCTTGTTTCTCCTTGTCTCCCCCCGGCTGCCCTGAATCTGGCAAAGTTACCCGTTTGGGCCTAGCGTCCTGTGAACCAGTCTAGTCTGCACCTCCGCTGTAAAGTACGCCGTACGCCGTAGTCCTGCGCTGCCGAGTCTTGCCAATTGGGCCATTTTGGCTGGCTGTTGGGGAAAGCGGTCCCACCGCGGCTTCATGCCTCCTTCCCAGTATTTCCCCGCATAAGCCAAGGCCCAATTCAGGAAGCCACTGACACCATGCGACTGCCCGCCCGGCCAGGGAGGCGGGTCTCCATACGTGCGGCGTGGCGGCGGCCGCGGCTTTTGGCACACTTTCGCGGCTCCTTTGACGTCGTCCTTTTATTTCGACTTCTGTCCGCGTCGCCCTCTTCTTTCTTGGTCTTGTATTGTCCCCTTTTCGATTCGCAGGTTCGCTTCTCTCTCCCTCTTTCCGTCTCTTCCTGTCTCTTCCCTGGCCATCCTGCTCTCGCCCCCTCGCTGCATCTTCTCGCCACAGCAAAACAGAGACGAGAAACGAGAGAGCTTCCTCTTGTCACACGCCGGCAACGACATCCCCTCACACCCCCCCTCCACCACTTCCACAATGGGCCTCTCGGCAAAAGACATCGCCCAGCACAACGACCACACATCGTGCTGGGTCATTGTCCGCGGCAGCGTCTACGACGTCACCGAGTTCTTGCCCGAGCACCCGGGCGGCGAGAAGATCATCCTCAAGTATGCCGGCCGCGACGCCACGGCTGCCTTTGACCCCGTGCACCCGCCAGACACCCTGGACAAGTACCTGGACAAGTCCAAGCACCTCGGCCCCGTGTCCGACATGGCCGCCGTCGCGGCCGCCGAAAAGACCCGCACGCGCACCGCCGAGGAGGAGGCCGAGGCCCGCGAGGACGCCGCCATTGCCGAGGCCCGCGCTCTGATGCCGCCCGTCGAGAGCTGCTACAACCTGCTCGACTTTGAGGCCGTCGCGCGCCGCGTCATGAAGCGCGGCGCCTGGGCCTACTACTCGAGCGCCGCCGACGACGAGATCTCCCTGCGCGAGAACCGCGCCGCCTTCCAGCGCGTGTGGTTCCGGCCGCGCATCCTCATCGACGTCGAGCGCGTCGACCTGTCGACGCGCATGCTCGGCAGCCCCGTGGCGGCGCCCTTTTACGTCACCGCCACCGCGCTCGGCCGCCTCGGCCACCCGGACGGCGAGACCTGCCTGACCAAGGCGGCCGCGCGGCACAAGGTCGTGCAGATGATCCCGACGCTGGCCTCGTGCTCGTTTGACGAGATCATGGACGCCGCCGAGGGCCCCGGCAACCCGTACCAGTGGCTGCAGCTGTACGTCAACAAGGACCGCGAGATCACGCGCAAGATCATCAAGCATGCCGAGGCGCGCGGCTGCCGCGCGCTGTTCATCACCGTCGACGCGCCCCAGCTGGGCCGCCGCGAAAAGGACATGCGCGCCAAGGCGACGGCGCTGGGCGACGGCGGCAGCGCCGTGCAGAAGACCGAGGGCCACTCGACCGACACGTCGCAGGGCGCCGCGCGCGCCATCAGCAGCTTCATCGACCCGAGCCTGTGCTGGGACGACCTGCCGTGGTTCCGCTCCGTGACCAACCTGCCCATCGTGCTCAAGGGCGTGCAGCGCGTCGAGGACGTGGTGCGCGCGGCCGAGACGGGGCTGGTGAGCGGCGTCGTGCTGTCGAACCACGGCGGCCGCCAGCTGGACTTTGCGCGGTCGAGTCTCGAGGTGCTGGCCGAGACCATGCCGGTGCTGCGCGCCAAGGGCCTGGACCGGCGCATCGAGGTGTACGTGGACGGCGGCCTGCGCCGCGCCACCGACATTCTCAAGGCGCTGTGCCTGGGCGCCAAGGGCGTCGGCATCGGCCGGCCGTTCCTGTACGCCATGTCGGCCTACGGCGTGCCGGGCGTCGACCGCGCCATGGCGCTCCTCAAGGACGAGCTGGAGATGGACATGCGGCTGCTGGGCGCGCGCACCGTCGCCGACCTGGGCCCCGAGCTGGTGGACACGCGGTCGCTGGGCAGCCACCCCAACGGCGTGCCCGAGGACTACCTCTCGCGGCAGGCGTACGACCCGCTGCAGACGCCTTCGCAGAAGAGCAGGCTGTAGACGGCGTCGGGGAGGGGGGGGTGGGGGGGGGGGGTGTTCAAAGCGTAAAGAAATGCCAGAAACACATAGAATCCTGCGCTGTCCTTCCGTCTCTCCCTTCTTGTCTAGAGCATCTGATCATAAACACTGTACAAAGCACGTGGGCGGTTCGCGACTGAAAACATCTGAAATGCATTTGATTTCATTGTCTATTCCATGTTTCTATCTATCTATATTGGTTATTTCCCCTGCCCCCCATACGTAAGAAAATACACGCGCCCCGAGATATACGCTCCCCAAATCCGGCTCACAAATAATAACCAAAAAAACCGCAGACCGAAATATCCAAAACAACCCCCAATTCCTCCAAAGTGTGTATAATGCCCGGTACCCAATGATCCCCCCCCTGGGTCCCCTCCCCCCTTCTCCAAAAACCCTGCCCTCTCTTCTTTTTGTATGTTTGGCCGTTTCAAACATTGCCCACTGGGAACTTCTTCCGCAGGTAGCCGCCGTACTTGTAGATGACGAGGGGCACAGGGATGAGGGCAATGCAGATGAAGCCCAGCAGGCTGTTGCCCCAGCCCACGCCCAGGCTGTCGTACATGGGAGGACCCGCCAGCGGCAGGAAGGCGGCCACGATGGACCGAAACATGGTAAAGGCCGCCGTCGCGCTGGCCGCGTAGTGGCCGTAGCTGTCGATGATAAACGCCTGGATCGGCTGCCAGATGCCGATCACGGCGAAGCCGTACGGGAACAGGCCGAGGACAGGGACAATCCACTACAGTGTGGGTGAGAAAGGAAGATTGTTAGCGCCAGCCACTCCGCGGGGGAGGGAGAGAGTGTGTGTCTGTGTGTGTGAGAGAGAGAGAGAGGAGCAGAAAAAGTCGACTTACGTGGACTCTCTTGTCTGCAGCCCACCCATACCAGAAAAAGGTAATGGGAAGGCAGCAGGCAAAATAGATGCAGTCCACCAACCGCATCTCGGGCTCGTACAGGCCGCCATTCTTCTTCGTGAGACGGACGACGGTCCGATCCGACAGGTGGGCAAACACAATCAGACCAACAATGTAGCTACAGCGGCAAGATGTTTGTGTCAGCAAAGATTCATCACCCTCCCCCAAAAAGAGGCTCCCAGAAACAACCCAGACGACGTACCCGAGACCCAGGGGGATGTACACGAGGCCGGTGATGCCGATGCCCCAGTGGTATCCGTCCTGGAAAACCATGGGGATGGTGTTGAACAAGAGGTACAGCACGCCATAGGCAAAGGCAATGTAGAGCGAGACGACGAGGAGGACGGGCGACTTGGCCAGCAGGGCAACGGGCCGGACGAGGCCGTGGAGCAGGGCCTGCTTTGTTGTCGGCGTGGGCCGGCTGGGGTCTTCGTAGCAGCTGCGCAGATCGTCGCGCCCCAGCTCCTTTGCGAGCCGCTTGACCTTGCGGCGGATGAGGACCTCGTGGCACGTCTCGGAGCTGAAGAGGGCGAGGACGACCGTGTTGATGACGCCCGGGATCAGGACGATCCAAAAGTCCCAGCGCCACCCGATGGTCTGGGCCAGCCACGCACCGACAATCGGGCCAACCGAAGGGCCGATGCTGTGAGACGAGAGCCCCTAATGTTAGTTTTTTTTCTTTCTTCCTTTCTTTCTCCTGAAAACCGCAGGAAGTAGGGCCGAAGCGGTCGGGGATCAAACGCAAAGAAAAGGACGGAGAAAATGATAACAGGGGGAGGCGATGAACGTACAGAGGTCCAACCGTCCAGACAGACAGCGCTAGGCCTCTCTCTTCAATGTGGAACTAAACAGTCAAGAGGTTGTCAGTGCATACTCTTGGCCCTCCTCCATCATCCGGACGTGAACCACATACAAGATCCCCAATGGCGGCGCCTCCGAGACTCATGCAGGCGCTGCCGCCGATGCCAGCGAGGACACGAAACACAATCATCGAGTTCAGCGATGGCGCGAGAGCGCACCCGATCTGCCAGGCGCAGAAGAAGGAGTTGGAGCAGGTGAGGATGATGTAGCGGCCGTACAGCTCGGACATTCCGGCGAGAACTAAGGGTGAGTGTGTTAGCAAAAAAAGAAAACAAAAAAAAAGACAGTGGCCCAAGCCAGAGGAGGGAAGCCGCGTCAACCCCCCCCCCCCCCCCCCCCCCGCCCTCGAGAGACGTACACAATGGTCCCACGGCGTAGCCCCTGTGCGAGTTGCAGAATGGATGGTCAGCACGATTCAATTGGAAGCGTTTTTTTGGGGGGGGGCCCTTCTCTGTTCTCATTGTCCTTCTCCTTTCCTCTACCACCTACAAGAGATAGATGCTCACGGCCAGCGAGCCAAGGGTCAGATTGTTGTTGTTGAAGTCGGCATCCATAAAGTTGATGCCCGGCGACAGGATGGAGGACGCAAAGGGGGTCATTAGCGTCATGGACGACAGGAAGCCAATGTTCAGCCACTTGCGCCGCCTCGAGAAGTTGAGCGGCATGGCTGGATCGTCAGCCGCGTCCCAGCCGACAATGCCATTGTCGAGGTCGTTCAGCGGGATGGGGGCCGTGGGGATGCGTTCGAGCGGCTGGTGGTGTTCGAGGCGGTGCCGGCGGACCGCCGAGCTCGCGTTGCTGGCAATGCGGGACAGTGTCGTCGACAGGCGGTTCTGGTGGTGGTGGTGGATGCTTCGCCGGGACCGGGAGTCGTCGCCGTCGCCACCGCTGAGCTCGGCGCGCTCCAGCTCCGACGCCTCGTAGGGCCCCGCGCTTTCGACCGAGAGGCCGTCGGCGTCCGCTCCGCCTGCGCCGTCTTTCTTCTCCCGCATGGTGCCGGCGGGGCTTCTCGTGTCGCGCGTTGCTGAGGAGGACCGTGTCGAGGGAGTCGATGGTCGCCGTGCTGCTGGGCCGGGGACGCCAACGGATGTGTCAAGCGCCAGCGCCTTCTCTTCGTCTCTAGACGCCATCGCCCCGTTCAGAATCGGAAGACGCGCCGAGACGACAGGGAAGACAGAAAGACAGAAGAGAGAGAGCGCAGGACAGAACAAGACAGAACAAGACAAAACAAGACGGTGCTGAGACACAGCTGTACGAGGCAACAAGAGAGAGAACGAAGTGAGACGACGCTGGGCAATAGCAATGAGAAGAAGAGCAAAGGAGTGAGGAGAAAAAAGGGGGGACTACGGAGGACTATTGACAAACGGCCGGCTCGCACGCTGGGGCAGCACGCTGGGGCACGCTCGTGGGCACGCAATGCTCTCTGCAACCAGGGTCCCCAAAGTCGACTTATACCGGGTTCGGCCCTCGGCGGTGGACGCCAGCCGGTTTGGGGGACGTTGGGCTTGTTTTTTTTTTCGGGCTATGCCGACGCTCGAGCAGGGCGGCGAGAGGAAGGAAGGGACGGCTGCACACGCAGACGGATGCAAGGAAGGCGAGCCCAGCGGTGCCTCCGTCGCAGCTCGGCCCTTCCCTCTATTTATCGTTCTTCTCCTTCTTATTTTTTCTTTTTTTTCTTTTTTTTCTTTTTTCATTTTTGTTCACGAGTGAAAACGCTCCTTCCTGCGCTCTGGCTGTCCTCGGCATTTCTGTGCCGGGAAGGCGACACCGCCACGGGCCCGAACCTTTTTTTCCAAATTTTAGCAAGAAAACAAGAGGCTATCGGAGTGGAGCCCCCCCCATAAGCTCTCCAAGGGCAGGACGGGTTGGTATCTTGCCGGGGCTCCTGCCTGCGCCAGACCGGGGAGGGCTGACGACCCCATGCGACGATGGACGCCCGCAGAGGACTAGCGCCGGGTGAGCATATGCGTCTCACACGTTTTGGCAACAGCGACTGTGAACGGCGCGAAAACGCGAGTTCCTGCCCCCCACCTCGTCTCCTCCCCCCCCCACCATCACGATGACGAGGACCGTCGATCATGACCCAATGACCCAATGCTTGAGACTGTGTGCCAAGGGAACCCTCCAGCAGGCGTGGTATCAAGAGGCAGCAACTCTTTTCTTCCGCGCTAACAGAGCAGGCCTTGCGAGCGTAGATGTGTCTCGAGAGCCCAAAACTGCTCCAATGGGCAGGTGCGAGGGGCAGGTGTGAGCCGGAAGGTGCAGCCGCCGGATGGCGCCGTGCTTGCTTGTGCAGCGGCTTATGCAGCGTCTTGTGCAGTGCACCCATCCGCCAGCAAAGCCACGCGCATTCTGTTTCGGAAGGACCGACCGGCGCCCTCGAAAGGAAAGGAGCGCCAGCAACCAGAAACTTGGAGACCGTGTTGGACCTGGTGCGAGACACCGTGCGGAGTACCGCGTGGCCGAGTCGTCTTGACTGCCTATACGGAGTACCGTGCACAACGGAACGGCGCATTCGGAGAACGAGCTCCGGCCTTCTGCAGCCGCCGTTGCGACGACGGCCGTCGACAGGGCATTGGCGGCGCCCGAGAATCGAAGGAGCGTCCCGCCTCGCCTGCCACTTCCTGCCCCTCGACGGCCGCTCTTGCCTCCCCTGAATAATGTACAATGGAAGACCGAGCCAACAGTCGAAAAAAGGTTGTAAGCAAGCCCCACTAAAAAAAGGCTGTGGTGCCTCCAACGCCTCCCTAGCTTCTGCACTCCAACACCCCTGCAAAATATTATTAAGAAACAGCCTAAGAAAGCTGCAAAGTGTCTTCTTACGCGTTTGCCCCAAGACCGCGATCCAGCAGCCACCCCGCGCCGTCCGCCTGCGCAGTGCAGAATCTGACACAAACACTAATAGACTCGCTCCGGTTTTCCGTACCCTCACGTCTCGCCCATTTCCCGTCGCAGCCAGCCGGGCGAGCCCAATGGCCGTGTGACCGCAGCCCACCCCCTCGACAACCCCCCCCCCCCCCCCCCCAACACACACACACTCTCCCCCCATGGCCGCCTCGAACTCTGCCGGCAGCCGGTCGGCGGGCGCCCGCTCCGGCACCAGTCCCGGGCCGTCGGCATCCTCCAACGGCCATGTGCCGTCGTCGACAGCCGCCCCCTCGACGACCAAGTCTGAAAACGCCGCTCTCGCGGCCGCGATTCCCTGCACCCTCTCCGACAGCGAAACCTACAGCCTGCTGGCGCTGGCCGGCGCCTGTGTCGTTGTGCTTGCCAACACCGTCCGCCGCGACGACGGCGCGCCGCTGACGGCCTCCCTGGCGCTGAGCGGCCTCGCCTTTGCCGCCTGCTATGCCATGATCCGCTGGCTGGGGCCGACGCTCGTCAAGGCAGGCATCAAGGGCGTCGACATGAGCAAGGCGCAGCGCCGCACGCTGCCCGAGTGCATGGGCGCCGTGTGCGCCGTCGTCTACCTGCTGGCGGTCATCGTCTTCATCCCCGTGCCCTTCTACAAGGACATTGTGGCCGCCACGAGCGGCGGCGGCAACCGCGACGTGATGCTGCAGGTCGAGCATGTGCAGCGCGGCCGCCTGCTGCATCGCTTCCCGCATTCCAAGGTAGGGCAGGCCCCGCGCCTCTCCCTCGCCTCGCTTTCTTTTCTTTTTTCTTTTTTTTTTATTTCTAACCGCAGCCCTCATTCTTTGCCCCTCACCTAGCTCGCTTCCTTCCTCTCGGCCATCATCTCCCTCCAGTCCATCACGCTGCTCGGCATCGGCGACGACCTCTTCGACATCCGCTGGCGCCACAAGTTCTTCATCCCCGCCTTTGCCGCCATCCCGCTGCTGGTGGTCTACTTTGTCGACTTTGGCGTCACGTCCGTCGTCGTGCCCACGGCGCTGCAGCCGTACCTCGGCGAGCTCGTCAACCTGGGCCCGCTCTACTACTGCTACATGACCGCCGTCGCCATCTTCTCGCCCAACAGCATCAACATCCTCGCCGGTATCAACGGCATCGAAGTGGCCCAGTCCGTCGTCATTGCCGTCCTCCTCGTCTTCAACGATGCCCTCTACCTGCTCGCCGGGCCCTACCCCCACCCGGCCACCGACAGCCACCTGTTCAGCCTGTACTTCCTGCTTCCGTTCCTCGGCGTGTCGCTCGCCCTGCTCGCCCACAACTGGTACCCGGCCCGCGTCTTCGTCGGCGACACCTACTGCTACTTTGCCGGCATGGTCTTTGTCGTCGTCAGCATCCTCGGCCACTTCTCCAAGACGCTCGTCCTGCTGCTCGTGCCCCAGATTGCCAACTTTGTGTACTCGGCGCCGCAGATCTTCGGCCTCGTCCCCTGCCCGCGCCACCGCCTGCCCCGGTTCCACGCCCGTACGGGCCTGCTGGAGCCGTCCGTCACCGTCTGGTCGCCCGACCGCCAGCCGCGCCCGCCCATTGCCTGGGCGCTGCACCTGCTGGCGAAGCTGCACCTCATCCGCCTCGTCGAGGACCCGGCGCGCCCCGGCACCATCCAGGAGACGTCCAACATGACGCTGCTGAACCTCTGGCTGGTGTGGCGGGGCCCGCTGCGCGAGGACCGCCTGGCTGTCGAGATCCTGACCATGCAGACGCTCGTCGGCCTGTTTGGCCTCTTTGTGCGGCACCGGCTCGCCTTGTTGATCTTTAAGGAGGACAACCTGGGCGCTGTCGGCTACTAGCAGCCCCGGCTGTCGCTTTTCTAAAATTCTGGCGGAATTGTCTGATTTGTTTGTCTATTTCCTGTTTTGCTTTCTTTCTCTTTTTTCCTTTCCCCTCTCGGTTCCAAAAATAATTTGAAGGGAGGGCAAAGCAGCCTGGGCAAAGCTGCTACAGGCGCAAGGAGTTCTGTGTCCCATTCCATCCAATAGTTTTCAGTTCCTTTTTGATTTTACAAACCGGGACGTATCCAACTCGACGGGTCCCGAGGGCGAGCGCGGAGAGCACCGCTTTGACACTCATTTTCGATGCGTGAAATATAGCAGCATCAACTTTACAAGGCTTGCGGATCACTTTTGTAACTTACCGCGTGCATGCTACCATTTCATGGCAAGGACAGAATAACGAAACGATGAAAGCAATTGGTATATCAAAACCGGGCCATCCACGACCCGTCCAAAAGGGACGACTTGCAAAGAGCAAGCCCTGTCCTTTTTGCCTCCCAGCAACACAAGCAGCAAACAGCCAGAATAAGAATATCCGCATGGCCATACCACCAACTGGTCGACCAGAAATTCCCTTGAGCCGAACCCAGCCCTTTCCTAAAACCCTATCCCCCTCCCCGGTTTTTCTTGTTCATTTCAACCTCAACGCCATGGGCACCCTATTGCCGCCCCTCCCCTTCCAGAAAGTAAAATGCCGAATAAAGTCGTGAAGAGAAAAAGAACCGAGGTGATAATAATAAAGAACACTCATGGTACCACATAATGATAATCCCAGGCAAAGCCGAAACTAGAAGAAGGAAGAAGAAAAAAAAGAAGAGAAAGAACGTCGCATATCTTGACAACACCAGGAGCGTCGGCTTTTGGGCCCGCAAGAAACAATCGCCAGCCACACCCACTGCATAAACAAGGGCGTGCAATATGATACACTCTCAGGTCGTCCCCGGGGCCGTTGCGTTCACAGCCGAGGAGGCGTCGCCTGCCTTTTCCGTACCGGTGGGTGATTCGCCAGCAGTGGCATCGTCAGCAACCGACGGTCTCAGAATCGTTCCAACGGAAGGCCGGCTGGCCGCCGCTTTTCGACTTTTAGTGTAGTCGCTGAGGCTCATTTTCTTTTTGATCGGGCTAGGCGTTACTACAGGCGAGTTGAACGGGTTTGCGTTCGAGAAGGCGAAAGGGGACTGGACAATAGACGACGCAGACATCGGGGTCGTTGCATTGCCCATGGGTGGAAATGTGGCATCGCTAAAGGAGGGCACCTTGGGAAGTTGAACTCGAAGATCGGGAGACGGCTTGGTCAAAGGAGAACCGAAGGCCACAACATTGCTGGCTTCTACCTTTGGCAGCACAGCATCTGTCGAGACATTGCTTTGTGGTGCCAATTCTGCGGCCGGTTGCGGTGGGACGTCTGCCATCGTCAGGTCTTCGTTCGATGCGCTCACTGGCAATTGATTGGCCGCGGACGCCTCGCTAGCGACAGCAGGCGCATTCGTGCCCATCAACGACACAATGGTGGGGTCCACTGATGGCGGCGCGTCTTCGACTCGCACCCGGTGTCTATTGTTTAGCAGGCGCCTCGACAACGAAACCACACGGCGCTTCGGTCGCGGTGTGATGGCTTTGTCGCTGTACCACTCGCCCTCGGTTGGATCGGTTTGTGTGTCAGCATCAACATAGCCCTGTGAAGGACCCGCGGAGGTTTGTCTTGAGAAGCTGTAAACAGAGCCAACTGCTGCAGACAACGAACTGAAGCCGTGGCTGTTACTCGAACTAGCCATTAGAGGAGAAATGGCACCGTCCGGCGAGGCCGACTTGCTTCGTGAGACTGATGCATCAACGTATTGACGGTTCGGGGTGGTGTGTCCCATATCTAGATGGTCGCTGCCGCCAACCGAGGTGCGTCCGCCGCTCTGGCTGGATGAGCTTTTTGTCTTGGGCTTTGCAGACACCGTAGACTTTTCAGTTGCAGTTGTTCCGTCAGACGTACGTTTTTTCTTTCTCGGCTGCTGTTGCTCAAGGCGGCGGAACGTATCCTCCACCATGGCAACTTTCCTCTTATCTCGGTCTGTTGGCTCCGTTAATATCCCCAGGGTATCGAACGAACCCTGACGCGGGGCAGGCGTCATATCCCGGCTGGGGGGTTTGCTGCGCGACGACGTTGACATCTTATCGGCTTCTGGGAAATCATCGGGGTGGCCTTCGCTTGCGGCGCGGCTATTTGTCGCATGGCCGTTGCTGGTAGGCGAAAGTGCATGGGACTTTGACTTGCGTGATGATTTCTTTTTGCTGTGATTTGCCGAACCGCCCGTATGACTTCTCCGTGTTTGCTGCGCTTTGCTGTTGTAGTTCCGGTGGAAGCGAGCAAAGGCACAATCTGGCCCCAGATCGCAGGCACAACCACCATAGCGCGACAAGATCAGAGACACCCAACGTGCAATGCTATTGTATTCGTCCTCCTCCACATCAATGTCGCTGTGGTTGTTCGCGTCGTCCTCGCCGAGGCCAAGAAGTCGCAGCATGCGCCCTTTGGCATCATGAGGCAGCCGGAAGTCCCAAGGGATGGTGATTTGTTCGTCAGCAGATATCTGCCGGTCGCTGACTAGCCAGAATTGGTACTCTGACCCGCCAGAGAGGTGTGTATCGAGAACGGCATTCGGTCGACAGCTGCGGCGGACATAGCGGGCCATGGAGCCTTCTCTCCTCGTGTCGATGTAGAGTGGCAGTAGTGGGTGAAAAAAGACAAAGGGGAGAGGACAGGACAGCTCCTCGTAACGGTTTGCAGGAACGGCGCAGTAGTCTTTTTGGAAGCCAACTTGGCCATTGAGCTCCATGAGGGGGACGTCCTTATCGACAGCCACCGAAGCGACTAAATACCTCCAATGCACAACGGTGTCCTGCCCCATAACACGCTTTCGGGCCTCGACACGCGGCGGACGCCGGACGGTATCAAGGCTTGAGGGGAATGTCTGAAAGACGTCGGCAAATTTGTGGCCCGTTTCTCTCAGCATCCGCTCGGGCTCGCGTAGCCATATCGATGTTGCGTTTGACACACCCAGACTAGCGAATGAGTTCGTCTGTACATTTTGAACATGATCTTGGTCGCTGCACAAACTGAGAAAATCTGTCGAGCTGTACACCTCAGTGCCATCGGGGAGGTCTGGCGGAGTAGTGGCAGGACTCAGTGGGTGGCCGGGTGGGAGCGTTGCTCGTGATGCAGAGTAGGAAGGGCTTCTCTTGGAGTGTGAAGCGCCAACCGAATGGCTTGATTTGTGAGAGCTTTTCGCCTTCTTCGATGGAGGGAAAGGGTGTTGGCCGTTGATACCATCTTGTGTGGAGATTGGGTATCGTGAAACATCGCTGACGGACGCCGAGTGGCCATTGATGTGAAGCTCGCTTGGTTTGGCTTTCTTCTTATGGCTCTGACTTTGGCTTTTTGATGGCGGACGTTTTGGCTTGTGATTCACAGCAGCTTCTGCAGACGCGGCCAGCAGGCGCTTCTTCTGGTACTCCACGGCGTGAGCCACGTTCAGCGGCCTCGGTTTGCACTCGTGGCATGCGTGGGAGAACTCTTCGCGGGTGGCTTCTTCGCTGTTGTTGGGGTAGAAGCACCCGATATGCTGCCATGAGTCGCAAATCTCGCAGTATATTGTGTTGCCGTCATCCCCTGTGAAGCCGCAAATGCACTTTATGGTATAGGGCTCCTCCTCTGCAGCCGGCTCGACCTTTGGGACCGGCGCATCGTTGGCAGGTTGTGTGGTGACGATGCCGTTTGGCTCGGTGCTGGCAGGAGCGGGGGCAGCAGAGGGGGGAAGAATCGGTGGATAGTGGGAGGAGAGAGTTTTAGGTGATGGCTCGGGGGCGTGAGGGTTTAGAGGAGGAAGGCTCGGTGTCGGGAGCGCAGTCTGTGTCGACGGCGACGGGTGCGTTTCTGTCATAATCCAAGAGAGACCTCGCTTTGGGGGAGGGTGCCGAAGAGGAGATGGTCGGGACTGAGATTACAACTTCGGATGTGGTAACATGACTGTGCCAAGGTGGGTGGTTTTTCTCAACAGAGAGACAAGGCGCAAAACTCGATCAGAGCAGCAGTCGCCTGGCTGATCCGCCGAGTCGCCTGCCAACCGATGAAGCGGACACAGAAAGGTTCGCACCAGGGTGACCAGCCCAGAGAAGACGCGACAAGAACAGCGTCACAGATCTAAGCGAATGCGGAAGCGACAAACGGGGAAAAGGGCCGGTATCGTAGACGAAGCGGTTGCGACGGATGAAGGGGGCAAGCGCCAGCACAAGAGGGAGAGCGGTTCAACAAACGCCACGTCTTGTGAACGAGCACATCGAAGACGAGCTGCTGTCGGGTAAGCAGACGTGCGCGGGCTCGTGTGCGCTTGTCGCTCGCGATGGAAGAGGACCCTGTTTGTCGAATTGAAAGAGTCGTGATCGTGACGCGGGCGCGGGATCAATCAGGGCCGGGGGAGAGGGGGGGCGCGATGCGATGCGATGGCGGGCGAGTGAAAACCTGAAGAAAGCGATGCTGGTTCGAGTGTACTGAGCACGGGGGACAGGAAACGACTCGAGAAGTAAAGGATGGGGTAAAGAGTCGTGGAGGGCGACGAGTCGGACAGGCTCGTCGGAGACGAGATGGAAGAAATCGAGGAAATCGAGGAAATGTCGCAGGCGCCTCACTCGACGGGAGAGAAAAGTGAAGCGTTCTGTTTCGGACGGCGCTTCAATCGCGAAAGCGAGTCCAAGCGAAAGACGATCGAGGAAATGGGAAAGCGTTGGCAGGCAGTGGGCAGAACGGGGCGAAAAGGGGTGAGGGTGCGAAGGCGGGAAGATGAACGAAGAGGACAGGATGCAGAAGAGAGGCGGAAGAGAGGAGGAAACAGAAAGTGCCGGTCTACGAGTGTTGGGAGGGAAGGAAGAATGAGAGGGGGGGCCAAAACAACAAGAATGGGGGAAGAGCGAAAGCGAGCAGGAAAGAGCAGTGCCGTCAGAAGGGAAAGTGCAGGGGACATGCGCTGTGTGCCGGGGGAGCAGGAAGGAGGAGAGAGAGGAGGGAAGGAGGGAAGGGGACAAAAGGGTAGCCAGCCAATCAACGGGCACCGAGCGCCCCCTAAAAACGGGGAGAAAAGTTGAACAGCGGCCGGAGGCAGAAATAAGAGAGGACCACAGCGAGAGCAGACTCCCCCCCCCCGACTAGCGTCGCTCTGGCGCGTTACTGGCCCCCTGGACTCATCGCATTTTCCTAGTGCGTAAACCGAGTCGCCTGTTCTCACTGAAAAAAGGAAGGTGGTGGGCAGCAGGTGCTACCTTGTACCAGTACCTGCCGCGCCCAGGCAAGGCTTTTTGCCTGAGGCATAACACCGAACCCCCAAAAGTGGGTGCGTGCGCGCATGCGTAAGCAAAGCCCAGGAGCGCAAAAGGTGGAAGGGTGGAAGGGTGGAAGGGCAAGCGCGACCGCCGGCTTCGGAAACAACCAGAGGCAAAAAAGACGGGCGAAAAAAAACTGTGGAAAGGCAGGAGGCAACGAGCGGCAAACTCACCAACTCACCACATCAGAGAAAGAGGAACAGCCTCTCTGGGCAGAAGACCTCGCAATTTCGATTTTCTGCAACGGCTGCAACCCGGCTCTGCAGGCTCTGGGGTCGACATTGTCAACACGACTGTGGCGGGCGAGGGTGGAGAGAGAACGAACGAACATGGAGAGAGAATGCACCGAGATGCGTGGGCAGGCAAAGACTGGGCGTCCTGGACGGTCCTGGCGCAGGGATCCTGATCCGGGGGGGTGACGAGAAGAAAAGAAAGCAGAGAAGGCAACATATTGCGAGCAAAGCAGAAAATGAACGGTCGGAAGAACAATGACGCTCGGGAGGCAATTTCGCCCGGCCTCTGGCATGTTTGCCTGAATACCAGAAAGGCACGGTGATTGGGTCGCGCCCAGGAATTCTTCAAGGCCAGGCAGCAGCGGGCAGCCCCACCCGGGCGGAAGAGGCAAAGAATGGAGGAGCCATGTACCGGTACTCCTGTGCTGTTCTTTGTTCTGTGTCCGACTACTCCGTATGCTGCAACGATGCTCTGCGACGTAGTTTTAGTGCGCCGGCCGGCCCAGTGCAAGATACCGCGTCGCCCAGTCAGAGGGCGGTTTTGCCTCGCCAGCTGCCAGCCAGTTTCATCTATGTCCTCTCTAGGAATTGCGTAACGCCCCAACTGGTGCAAAGACAAAGGTGAGGACGAGGTGAAAAAAAAAACACTGTAGCAGTGTTTCGTCAACGCCGCGGCAACGCCAAGCACCCCAAAAGCGCAGCCACGCGCACGCACGCCCGTATCTTTCGAGTCCGAGGACTCGTCGAGTTGACCTCAGATACATTGGGCGAGTAAGATTACTCTGGTCGCTGGCTGCCGCTAGTTGTCCGCTAATGCACCAGAACAGTCATAGCCGTTCCAGAAGTCTTCTGCAAACAACAGTGCCATTCCGCCCATTCTGGAGTCGATCAGCGCTGAAGGCCACGCTTTCGGATTCACGTGATAGGATGTGTCATGTGACTCCTCCTTTAAGCCAGCGGTCACAGCCTCTAGCAAAAACTGCATTGCCGCCAGTACAGCCGCTTCCAGTAAATCTGGCAGTAAATCTGCAGACATTGCACCGGGCACATGAATCTACCATGATACAGCTCTTGCCGCGTACGAGATCGTCATCGCAAACGCCTTCAACGATGAGCTTTGCCACCGCCCGCGATCGTGCCAGCCTGTTGAGACGCCGCACGGCGCCGTGTTGATGAGATGGAGCTTGGGATCTTCCACACGGCAGCACCCGAGCGCAGACTTCCAACGACAAACTTCAGCTTCTCTTTGCGCCCAACTGGCGAAATCCGATGGAAAGACACCCTTGGGAGCCCATGAACGGAGGCTGGCTAAAGCTGGCAAACTGCTGTGGGGGGGGAGGGTCGGGCCGTGGTACCCTGGAATCTCGAACACAAGGCAGGCGAGGGCTCGGCTGCTCCGATTTTGTAATGGGAGTCCAGACGTAAGCAAGAAAATAGCCTGCTCTGTGTCTTGCGCAGCCATTCCAGCATACAGACGGCTCTCTGCCAGGCACGGGGTGTCTCTGGGCTCGGTTGCCTACGACCTGTACTCACTCTGTTGGCGTATCCATCAACGGCAACTTTGCGTCGCATACTTGCCCGCCAGGCTGTGTTTTGAGGCCCGCGTATCCAGACGAGCGGTCCAGCGATGAGAAGATCGCTGGCGTCACGTCTGTCACTCTGGTCGGCTGCATTGATGCAAGTAAGGTCTGCCCACGTATATGTAGATTGCACAGGAAAAGGCTTCTAGAGGCCCTCGACCGCTCGCATGGGACACATGGGGACAAAAGGGCGCTGCATAGAAAAGCAGCGTTTCCTCGTCAGCTGACGTACATCTGCGATGGGGCCCCTGCGATGGTTGGGTTCAGACGCCGCTTCGACCACAGAAGGACCCCTTCTACGACGTACACAATCTGCCCCACCTTTATCGCCAGGTAGCAATCTGGTTGGCTGGCCACAAACAAGGGCACCAATCAGCGTCCCTTTCCAGCCCCCATGACGCCAACCTCCTCTTGCCTCGCGCCGCCTATCGCCTTGTCCCCCCCTCTCCTCCTTGTTCGGCCCTGTCTTTTTCGTCATTGACTCCTGCATCCCTCAACAATTTCTCTCAGCTCCGTGATAAGGGACATTTCCACCACGATCGCACGTCCATCGCCGACACATATCCCAAGGCACACAGTCAAAGACCACTAGCGACTGCCTCCAGCTTGAGTCTGTCCGGTTTCTTTTTGTTTGCTACCGATATCCCTCACCGTTCGAACTGCCTCGACAGATAACGAGTCGGGCGGCCGTCCTCGTCCCAACCTCGCATCTCCTGTCGTCGCCGGACTCTTCGACTATTTGGTCACCGCCCCTTTCCCCCCACCTTCCCTCCAACTCAGCAACCACAAAAAAAAAAAAAAAAAAAAAAAACCATGCGGGCCGCCTCTGTCGTCCTAGCCCTCCTGTCGACTGCTTCGGCGGCCGGCCTGAGTTTCTTCGGCGGTGACAACGATGCCGGCGTCCGTGACAACCTCAAGGTGCCCGGCGAGTCGCCCCTCGAGCTCTGCCCTGCCGACCACGTCCACGATATCCTCAAGATCAAGAGCGTCAATCTTACTCCCAACCCCCCTCTGGCGTATGTTATTTACTTGTTGATTTTCTCTCCCCTGCATCCAACTACTCTCTGTTTTGTTTGTCGGCCCTGAAACTGACATCATTGTAGCGGCGTCAAGCTCATTATCTCGGCCGTGGCCTCCGTCTCCGAGACGATCGTTGAGGGTGCCTACGTCAACCTCCAGGTCAAGTATGGCCTGATTCGCCTCATCAGCACCACGGCCGACCTGTGCGAGCAGATCCAGAATGTCGACCTGGAGTGCCCCATCGAAAAGGGCCTTATTTCGGTTGTCAAGGAGGTCGACCTGCCGAACGAGATTCCTCCTGTACGTTTGCCCTTCATCGCGTCGTTCTGAACATGGAGGCCTCTCTCACTAACACATACATGTCAGGGCAAATACACCGTCCTCGCCGATGTCTACACCGTCGACAATGAGCCCATCACCTGCCTGACGGCCACCGTGTTCTTCAGCCGGGACGGCAGAGTCAATGTCGAGCTGTAGACGCCGTCACGAGGCATCGCGGCGATGCCGTTCTAGCGGACGACGGCCGTGGCTGGTGCTAGCTACGGGCGTCAGTGCTGATTCTTTGTCCTTGTTTTGATTCTGTCGTTTGTATTTGTCGTCTCATTGTTTCTCGTTATTATATTTCTCCACAATTGAGCATCCTAGCATTTGGTATTTTCTTCCACTTCTTGTTTTCTCTCATCTGCCATTGGTTTTTATTGGCATCAATAGCCTGCTTTGCACTTGTGCATATGGCCTTGGGATGATTATTATTTCATTGCTTGAATTGAAACCCCCTTCTCTCTCCAGCACAGAAGGGTTTGATTTGATATTCAATATTAGCCGGTGCTGCTCACGCTCCTCGTGAAGGACGCCTAATGCTCACACAAATCAAATACTAGCTCGGCTTTCCGACCAAGTGCAACTGTCAAGCAGACACGCTCCTGACACGTAGATGATGTCCTTCCTAGCAACCAAGCTGTGACACTCCCGCCGCCTATGCCGAGAAATCTTGCACAGGCTCCTCATGTGCCCGCCCCGTCAACGCATTGAAACGATACACCTTCTCCAAAGCACACCCTCTCTCGTCTACATGACATGCCAGCACACATCTGCTTCGCCAGCTCCTGTCAACCCTACTCGCCGAAAAGCCGTCTCACGCGGCGCAGCACGCTGTCTTTCTCCGGATCGTATGGGTGGTCTTTGCTCGGGATTTCTAGCACCGTCGGGAATGCCGCTGTGTATGTATCCACTCGGAACCGTATCCGGTCGGCAATCTAAAAGCGGCGACTGTCAGCTCAGCCTCCTTATACCACGCTCTCTCTTTCCTCGTCGTCTCCCCGCGGTCTCCGTTGCGTCACTAACGCCATAAACGTACGTGCTGGTTGATCAGGACTATGCCAATGTCCTTCCGCTCCGTCGTAAATCGCTCGAAAGCTGCCTCGATTGCTGCATTGTCTGTCTTGTTGTCGACAACCAGGAAGTTCTTCTGCGCATCCGGCCCGGGCGTCACATGCTGCATGCTCGCGTTAGTCCTAAGGTTTGACAGTTGCGGGATGAAGGATAGTAACAAAGACAACTCACGCCAATACCAGCCAGTAGCAGCCCCGTCACAGAGTCCTATCAACACCAGTCAGCTTCCCTCCAAGTGCCCTCGTCTCCAGAACCAAAGGTTGGCCGACGCTGCTCACTTCGTCGCCGATAACAGCAAGGAATTGCCGATCCTTGAAGTCGGCCGTGTTCGACATTGTGACTGATTGAGTGCTCGTCCTCTCTGTATATGTACGTTCGGGAAACCGGGCAGGCTTGGTCGGTGTGGTGTCGAGGGCGGTGAGAATGTTGTGTAAAGCGAAGCAAATCGGCAGGAGGTTGATGCAGTGAAAGTTAATTGCTCACTCTCCCTGTTGTGATAGCTGCTATCAGTTGCCTAGCTCTTTGCGGGCAGTCTTTCGTAGCTGGTAGGGCCCCATATGTATAGATATCCTAACCAATGATAGCGACACGTCTCCTCCAAATATTGGGCCCCGCCCACTCATGATTAGGTAAGAAAGTTCCACCAAAGTCAGGCAACCTCGTCTGTAAACAAAGCAACCCAGCAACCCAGCAGTCCAGAACTCTTTTGTCTCCCTTCTTGCGACCGTCGAGCACAGTTGTATCCGACAAAACGGACAGCCCAGATTCGGAAGGAACCTGAATCCGGATGCGATGGTTTGATCAACTCGTGTCTCTTTTGTTTCGCCGCGACGACAGCAACCCATACCCCGACGTCTCGATATCGTCTCTTCTCGCAAGATCTACGAGAGAAAAAAATACAAAAGAAAACAATGCCGCGCCTCGTCCGGCGCCAGTCGCTGTTCCAGCGGATCACGGCGGCCGCTAACCCATGGGATTTTCTTCTCTGGCTGTCCGAGGAGATTGAAACGCGCGACCTGGACTCGCCTGCGATTGGGAGCCAAGTTGGCCTGGTCGCCAACTTCCTCTTCCTTCTCGCGAGAGCAAACCTTGGTCCGTCCAACAACGCCGACGACGATGTCTTTGGGGACGGCTCGGGCCCTGGCTGGGCTTCGTATCTGGTGCGTTCCTCTTCTGCGCTCTGCAGTACTGGTTGGTCTCGCAGTCGCAGGCATTGCATAGGCACTGACAGAATGGGTGCAAACCCTACGGATGCAGATACAGTTTCTCGTTTGGGCAGGCTTCTCTCTGTCTGTTGCAAACGCCCTCTTCGTCCTCACGCGCAAGCGCCACTACCGGCTATTCGAAGCCAACATTGAAAACAAGCCAGGCACGCCATCTGCCAACCGCGTTCGCGTCCAGTCTCCGCCCACCAGTAACTCGCCGCTGCGGCTTCTGAACGATCTCGTCCACTTCGAAACCGCCGAGTCGCGCTCCCACCCCGACGGCAGCCGTGATGTGTGGGAGCTTGCCGTGTGGGACCCGCGGCCGGCGTCCCTTGCGCTTCTCTCCTTCTTCAGCCCCCTCCATGTCCTGCTTTACATTTTCGAGCTGCCGCTCGACCCTCTCGAGCCGCGCCCGAGTCTCGCCGTGTTCAAGTGCCTCGTCCTCCAGGTGGGCCTCTCGGCAACAATGCACCTGTTGCAGGCCAAGAACGACCAGCGGCTGAAAGACAACGCCATCATCCAGAAGGAGGTCCTCCACGAGTACGACACCAAGTTCGTGCAGCCACGACTGCACCCCATTGTCCGGGACATGGGCACGCAGGTGTCGATGGATGCCGGTACATCGGATGCGGGGGCCGGGACCGACAACAGCGAATCGATCGACTTTGGCACGCCGACCACCCTAATTCGCCGGAGCTTCCAAACCCACCCCAACTCGAACTACATAAAGCACATTGATCCCGACTTTGTCGCCGGCGCTCCCGCCGCAAGCCGCCAGCCACCAGCGAAAGTTACGGCCGCGTCTCGTCTGCTTACCCCGGCAAACAAGCCAGCTAGGTACTCTGACTCGTTCACCCCGGCGCCCAGCAGCGTTGCGTGGACCTCCCGGCAGAGTATGCCGCCGTCTGCGGCGACGCCTGGCCCTTTGCCGACGGTCGCCGGCACCCCATCCACGACGACAAGCATGGCGCACACGCGCCCGATGATACCCACAAGCAAAACCATGAACTTTGGCGGGAGTATGGGAATCTTCAGCCACGCGAACTCGCCCCTGAAGAAGGCCATCAGTATGAATGACATTGGCAACGCTACGGGCTTCTCCTCCCCCCGAAATTCACGAGAGGTCGCGGCGGTCGAGCAACGGGAGGCCGCCGAACGGATGCAGCGGAGGTCTGGTTCTGTCTTGGGGGAGAACGTCCAGCAACCAGACGAGCCGAGACTGTCCTTCAATCCCCAGGACCTCTCGTCTCCTCCTGTCCCTTTCAACCCGTTTGCCAAGGCAAGGCCCAATTCCTACAAATACGAGAGGTTTCCATCACGGCGGTGAGACCGTTGACCACGGCTCTGAAACCTTCCCTTGGTCTGTCTTGAAATATTCTGGTCCTGTCCTGTACTTTTCTTTTCTCTGCTTTTCTCTTTGTGCGACTAGCTAAACCACGGTCGCTATATAATATTGTGCATGGCAGGCGTTTAGGGGGTGGGTGCTTCATTCTTTCATCTTTCTGTCTTTTTCCTTTTCTGGCAAGAACATTCCGGCTTCCTTCTTTTCAGCCGCTCCGTTGCCACCTTCCCATTTCAATAAATATTGCATCCTGGTCTTTCTGTTTTCCTCAATCGGAGCCTTTGATTTCCAAAAGAAGAAGGAACGAACAACTCTACAGTCAGCAGACCGAAGAGTGCTAATCTCATACTTTGCCCGTTGTTTTTCGCCAGCATCTCCAAACCCAGTTCTGATTGTGCCCTCACTCTGCTCCCTGCAACCCCTCCTCACGGCTTATTCCAGCATCTCCCTACTCCCTTCATTCTTAACGTTGTCTTCCCTCTCCCGTTTTCAAGGCGACGGCGGCGAATCACATATTCCTAAGCCGTCAGCTTCGATTCCCAAAGCGGGAAAACATTGCCTTGCGAAACAGCAAAACCATGCCCATCGTCAAATCAGCAAGGCAGAAAAGAGCAGAAGCAAGATCCTCCACAGCTGCTGCTGTCCTCCGCACGAATCCCCAGACAAGAGGTCGAGCGGCGGCACGATCAGAAGACGCGCCCGGGAGCCTCGAGAAGAAGTCTCTGCTTCCCGCCTTTGTGACAAAGCACTTTCCAAGCAACAAACCCGAACGCGGCGGCACCCTTCGACGAGGTGGAGTTTAGGAAGCCTCGGGCACAGCCCGCAGAACTGTTCCTGCTGTCGGTTCCTTTCCTGTGGCCAGCGCCCCCAGGGGCAGGCGAGGAGAGATGAGCAACCCCATCTGGAACGTACCAGCCGGCCTCCCTATACAGTGTAACACCGGGCACCCACAACCCGCGGGTCTGCGGCAGGTCTCACACGAAGGGGACCCATGTCGTCTCGCGGATTTCCCGCCAACAGCCCCGTCTATTGGCAGCAAGTCAAGTGATCAATCTTTGGCCTGCCACGCGCCAGGCGGGTGGCCTCATAGGGCCACACCTGGATCTACCGTTCCTCTTGGGATAGGTCGGAAGGTTCATAAACAGCAAGGGCCAGTTGACGGGGGTGCTGAGGCCGGTTCTAGGCTGTTGACAGAGCCGACTCTACTGGCGGGCACCGAGAAGGAACTGCCAGATCCTCATTCTTCCCAACGGGGAAGAGAAATACGACGGCAGCGCAGGAGCCTCAGAGAAAGCGGCGACTACCTCGGTGTCCAGGGCATAAACCCAGAGACCGGCCAGCTGGATGTTGTCACACCGACTACAGGCTCTAACAGCACGCTCGACAACAGCCTGTGCCCTACGCCGGGGATGCTGGCTGAAGAGGACAGAGATATCACGGCCTCTCATCGCCATGCCAAGAAGCTGCATGCGGAAGAGTTGCGCAAAGCTCTCAACGAGCAGGAAAGGGACTGCATGGAGTTGCGAAAGAAAGAAAAGGACAGCATTCGGAAAGAGCAAAGTCTTGTGAAATGGCGCAAGGATATCAGCCAATGGTCGTCGGTTACTCCGCCAGACTTGAGCCCTATTGCCCAATCCCCTGCCGAACAGTCGAGGAGCCCTACACCTTGTGAGTTACGATCGTATATATGTTGAATGCTTCCTGGCAGCTTCTCCATCGGCAGTCACTTACCATTCCTCCTCTTTCATACAGCATCTATTAGCGCTCCTCCCAAGGACTTCCCTGAAGAATGGAACCCGGTGCCGCATCGCCACGCTCCGAACTCGCAAAATCGAAGTACATCACCCTCACAGTACCCTGGGCAGGGTTGCAAATCAGGAAATGAAGTGAGCTGTGCATCCCTGGGCACGACAGCACATGCACCACGCCACGTCGCAAATCGGGATTTGGATTCTACACTCATTCAAGAAATGCCGGCCTCGGATCCAGCTTATCGACGCGGGGCCCATGCACCTGAGCTTCCCCAGAAGACCTTCACGACCGCTGTTGGAGATCTATGTCAGGAAGACATCGACATCCATAAGACCCAGCCACCACCAAAAGGCCCGATGCCAAACAAGACAGAAATTCCTCACGCCGGTTCGATGGCACATCGACCTCAGATACCTCGTCCAAGTCTAAGTCGACCCGATCCTCGGGGTGACATGAGGCTGGGTCTTGTCGATGCCGGGCACCTGGATGAGCTAAAAAGTGAGGGCGGGCCGATCTTCCAAGGTACGAAAGGCCCGCAGGACCAACACGGCGACCTTGTCGTAACTCCATATCGGTCTTCTCATTCTCGTGGCTCCAAGCAGATGTTGACGCCCGGCCCCTTGCAGTCACTTCATGCCAGCCTGATCGACAAAGGATTCCACCAGAACGAGCTGGGCACGGTCAGAATGAACATGATCACAAAGAGGCCTGCTCGGCGAGCCCAGCAACGACATGCATCTGGACGACTGGATGTGTCGAGCGTGCCAATGAACGAAGACGACGAACCAGAACGAGTAGCACTCAAATCGGCCAATCAAGAGAAAGACAGAGATGCCAGAGTGATGAGGCCAACTCTGAGGACGGCAGAAGCAGAGGCTGTGAGCGTGACCGAGTTGCTCAATATCCCAACAAGTCAGGCGCGGAAGAACCACGTCGATCGGCAGCCACAGCACGAGGGCGGACGCAGGTCTGTTTGCACACCCACCATCACCACTACTGGATCCGCCAGGACCCTGCCCTTAGCACGCTTACCCATCGCGACCCTAGGCATGAGCTTGGACGGTGTGGTAGACGAAGCGTCGCACCCAGCGGCGCAGCGAAGGGAGCGAAGTCGGGAACGGACAGTGTTCAAATTGCAGACCCGCAGCATGAGAGACGCATTGACAACTTCCCAACCGAATACGAAGCCGAGCGGTTGGCCGAAAGCAAGAGACGTCCCGCCCGGGATAGTCATGAGCACTACTACATCGTCAAGACAGCTAGTGATGACGAGATCGAGGCTTGAGAAACTCTCGCCTCCAATGTGTCCTTCTCAGTCGACTTGGCACGCCGGACCACGAACACGACGTGAGCGTTCCTTGCACCAGGAAACGTATTCGAATTCTGGGCTAGTTGAACGCAGAACGATGCTTCCTCCGGTGACTGGGGGGCAGTTGACAACACAAATGCGCCATCCAGTGAAGGAGATGGCACAGGGCGCTGCTTTCGTTGCTTTGGGTAGGACTGGCAACTACCCACGTGGCCCCATCTCCAGCCCCAGGCACGGGGGACAAAGAAGAGAGCAAATAATGGAATCTGCGCGACCCGCGTGCCAACGACAAGGGCGTCAGCCGCAGCATGGGCCAGGGAGTGGGCAAGGCAAGCAGGTGTCCGGCACCGGAAGCAGAGGCCCTCTCAGCCCCATACGCAGGAAGCCAGTTGCGGTGGCCAACGACGAGAACAGCATATCCGTCGACATGATCAAAAATGCGGGGACGCTGTCCCTTGCGCTCATGGCGGAGTACTAGATGTACGTGCGGCCTGTTTTCAACCCCCGGTCGGCGCTTCGGGTACGGTTTCGGACCGGCGGCTTGACGTTCTCAGATGCCGTTCTCATTGTCCTGGCGTGTGGCTTTGTTGTGACAGCAGTGCTGGTGGGCATGGTGGCATTCCGGGTCCTCGTGGCATTTAGTATGGTGCTCCAGTTTACTGTGGGTGTGTTTTGCATTCTGCTGGGCATGTGACAGTTGTGCGTGGGATCATGAGCATAGTTTTACGATCGTGGCGGCCGAGGCACGTTCCAAGCAGTATTTCTTTTACAATGCATTACTATTACCGTAAAAAGAGTGCCTCCAGGTTTTGGCCCCGCGATGATGCAAAGCAAGTCTCGGCAAGGCTGCAAAGGATTGGAAAAGCATGGCCGCTGGGCGACATCAAGCTCCATGTCCCCGAACGAGCTGCCGTGGAGCAAAGCACTTGGATGGCTCCGTAGATCGGAGCATGACAGCGAAGCTCCTGCGTCTCACCGCGGGGACGTTGAACCGGGGCGCGAAAGGAATGCGGAGCAGAGCTTGCTGTCTTCGGCCCTGCCAGGGGAGCGGACAGGTGGCCCGGCCTGGCCAGGCCCAGGTCGCCCTTCTGGGGCAGGCTTGGTCTCTTTTGGCCTCGTTTCTTTCATGTTTCTTTTGTGCAGACTTTGGGGTACAGCGTTTTTTTGCAACTCTGGTAGCTTTCTGCTTTTGCTCCGTCCCTCTCCTCCCCCCCCTGGCCCGCCTCGGCACTTTGGCAAGGGGGAATCATCCCACGAGCCTTTAACCCGCTGAGTCCTCGTGCTCCTGGTTCCTTGGAGCTTGGTCCGACATCGCAGACCCCCGTACGGAGTAAGCCAATGGCGCATTGGTGGTTTATCATGCAGGGTAACGGGAGGCAGGCGAGAGATATCTTACCCTTTTTTTTTTTGCAATCCTGCGCGTTTTACTTGGGGCGTTCTAATATGGGGCGGAGAAAGGAACGGCGGGATGTGGACAGGTGGGGAGGGGAGGTGAGGGGCGCGGCAGCCGGTATCTTTTGCCTCTGCTTTCTTGAGGCTGGCCCCCTGTTTCGCCGCAACTGGCCGAGCGTTTTGCTGGCGGGTGTGGTTTTGCCTTTTTTTGTTCTTTTTTTTTCTTTTCTTTTTGAGTTTCTTTCCTTTTTTTTTTTTTCTTCTTTCTTTCCCATTTTTATTCTATTTTATTTTCTCTTACCTAATCTCGTGGGGCAGCGTTCTGCTTCTGTGGGGCAAAGCCGATACCGCGGGCAGAGGGCTTCTATGATGTGTTGCCGTTTCTGAGCTCTTGTGTTTTGGAGGGGGGGCTGCTTGTCCCACGCATTCTTCCTTTTTTTTTACCTTTTCTTTTTTGGCTGTGCATCTTGGCAGGACTCGGGTTTGCTGCGGCAGCACAAGAAGCCCCCCAGTGCTTTGTTGCACCCGACTCGGGTGCGCCCGAGGACGAAAGGTCGGGAAGTCTGTATTGCGGCTCGCCCAGGGCAAGCCAAAAGGATTGCAGAATGAATCAATAAAACTGAGGAGGCTTTGGCAACTCTCGGCTATTGTCGAAAGATAAAGGAGACAGAAAATAGGACGAGCCGTATCGTATCGTACGGCGCGAGGGACGAGCCGCAGATGGAAAAAAAGGGGGGGAGGGGGGGGCAGCAACCAATGTCTCGCAATCTAAGAATCAAAAACGAGACGACTGAAGCGAGAGGATCTCACCGACCTCGCCAGAACGGCAAACTGGCGGTGATGGGGCTGCAGGACGGCTGAGCTTCTGATACGCCGACACAAACCTTGCGAGATTAGCTCTGCCCCTCGGCATGCTTAGCCGCAGGCACAGCGAAACGACGACGCGAGAGAAGAGAGGGGAGCGTCGCAGCATATCTCTGCCATGCTCGTATCTTGTATCTGGGTGCGTCGTACGAACTTGGGGGGCGTGTTGGGTCTGCGGGAATCGGCTTCCAGACAATCCAGACAATACTAGGTAGGAGCTCTTGCTCGCCCGTTGTCTCTGCTCCGCTTTTCCTGGCTGCTGCAGGCCGATACACGATACGACCAAGCGGTGGTTTATTTTTGTGCCGTGACATTGGACGGCGCCTTTTTTTCGTCCCTCGTTTCCCTCTCCCTCGTTTTCCCCAGGTCCGAAATCTCCGGGCCGCGAAAAATCTTTGTTGGCGATGCAGTCCAACGCACGATGCAATGGTCACGTGCGCCACCCGCCCCAGACTCCTCCAGATTACGTCACTCGGCCCGGACGCGCAGTCGTGCCGCCCAAGTTATTTTGGACAGGACGGAGCCGCCGCGAGGGCAGGTGCTGTGCCGGATCTCAGCAGGGAAGGAAGAAGAAGAGGAACAGGCGGGACTGCATCTCCCCTCGACCTATGGCGCGACATGCGGGCGCAGCCACGCACGCTGCGACGAAGAACCACCGTGATTCTGCGTCGTGGGCAAGGGCGACCCACCCACGAGAGAAAAGGGAAGGGGCAGACGCAGCGCAGGGTGAGAAGCGCCCCAAAAGGCCGCTGGAAACCCACCAGCAGCCAATCTGCGTTGGCCAATTCTCAATCAGCCAACCCCGCGTTTCCCTTTTTTTTCTTTTTTTCTTTTTTTCGTTTTTTTTTCCCTTTTTTTCTTTTTTTCTTTTTTTCCCTTTTTTCTCTTCCCTTGTCCAAAGGCAAGGGGCAAAAACGCAATGAGCGGCGCCAACTAAAAAAAAAGACAAGTCACTTCTTCCGTCCACCGGACCAGGCATGGACCCCCTCCGATCATCGGCCACAGCTTCAGTTTGCGGTGCAAAAGGGCCACTGGCGAGAGAGGTTGTGTGAACAAAAGAATGACGAAGAAGAAGAAAAGAAGAAAAGAAACAAAAGAAAAGAAAAAACAGAGAGGGGAAGGAAAAAGTAATGCGAAAGCTCGTAGTTCTCTTGCAGAGTCGCGCCTGCCGTGCGGAGAGAAGTCGACAGAGGCAACCGGCGCCCTCGTGCCTGCCTGTTTTGGCTCCAGCTCCCATCGCTCGTTCCGGATGGGGTTTTCTCTGCGCCTGCCTCGCTCTCGCCCTCGAGCCCCTTGCAGCTGCCTTCCCCAGAATACCGTAACAGCTCTTTCCTTGTTAAATAGCAAAGATCTCCCGCTCCTGCCTGGCTCGAGACCAGCATCGTCCTGCCAGACAATCCAATCCGCTTTGGTGCCCTCGTCTTCCTCGTCTTTTTTGTCTTCTCGTCTTCCTCGTCTTCGTCCTTCGCGGCTGTGATATCTGCGTGCCCACCCCGGCCAGCCCTTCTCCTCCCGCCACCCTCGCTCGCTATTTTAGCTTGCCTCCTCCCTTGTCTTTGCCGGCATCCTTTTTTTCTCGGCTTTCTCTCGCCTAGCCTTCCCCCCCGTCCGACATACATATTAAGCCCTGCCGACACTCTTTTTGTGTCTCTGCCAAGGCCGCGTCCCCCAGTCTCCAATCTCGAATCCTCGAATCCTCGAATCCTCGGACCTGCTGTTGTCTTTCCGTCTTTGCTTTCCCGCTGTCAAACTTCTCTTCTCTTCTTCTCTCCTTCTCTCTTTCTCTCTTCCCCCCCAACAGTCACAATGCCTGCAGCCGAGAGTGCACCACAAACCCTCTACGACAAGGTCCTGGCCGACCACATTGTCGACGAGAAGCTGGACGGCACCCTGCTGCTGTACATCGGTGAGTCTCTTCTCTCTTCCCCTCGTCGCCTTCTTCCCGGGTCCGTCCCGCGGCGACGTCGCACTAACACGGCATCGCAGACCGGCATCTTGTCCACGAGGTCACTTCACCTGTAAGTTCACTTCGGTCGGCCGTTGTGTTGTTTTGTCCAGCAGACTGCGGAAAAGAAGCAAACAAAGAAAAGACTGGGAGGGCGGGCCAGATATCCTGCATCTGGCCTTGGGCGTGGGCCGCGGCCGTGGGCCGGAGGATGCAATGCCCCAAATGTCTTGCAGCGTCGTGCTGCACCCCCCTTGCTCTGTTGCGTTCCGATCCACTAACGCCTGCTTTCTTGTCCCTCTGTAGCAAGCCTTTGAAGGTCTGAAGAATGCCGGCCGCAAAGTCCGGAGACCGGACTGCACCCTTGCCACCACCGACCACGTAAGTGCAACATCGCATGACGCACAGAACGAACGGGAGGAACCCCTTCCTCACGCTGCCCAACGGACTAACTAACGCCCGCCCTGCCCCCCTTTCTAGAACATCCCCACGTCGTCGCGGAAAACGTTGAAAGACATTGCCAGCTTCATCCAGGAAGATGACTCGCGGACGCAGTGCGTCACCCTCGAGGAGAATGTCAAGGATTTCGGCGTCACATACTTTGGGCTGGGCGACAAGCGCCAGGGCATCGTGCACGTCATCGGCCCCGAGCAGGGCTTTACCCTGCCGGGCACTACGGTCGTCTGCGGCGACAGCCACACCTCGACCCACGGCGCCTTTGGCGCCCTCGCCTTCGGCATCGGCACGAGCGAGGTTGAGCACGTGCTCGCCACCCAGTGCTTGATCACCAAGCGCAGCAAGAACATGCGTGTCCAGGTCGACGGCGAGCTGGCGCCCGGTGTCAGCTCCAAGGACATTGTCCTGCACGTCATCGGCATGATCGGCACGGCCGGCGGCACCGGCGCCGTTATCGAATTCTGCGGCTCCGTCATTCGCACCCTGAGCATGGAGGCCCGCATGTCCATCTGCAACATGTCCATCGAGGGCGGTGCCCGTGCCGGCATGGTTGCCCCCGACGAGATCACCTTCGAGTACCTCAAGGGCCGTCCCCTGGCGCCCCGCTATGGCTCCGAGGAGTGGGACCGCGCCACCACCTACTGGAAGAGCCTCCAGTCTGACCCCGGCGCCAAGTACGACATCGACGTCTTCATTGATGGCAAGGACATCATTCCCACCGTCACCTGGGGCACCAGCCCCGAGGACGTTGTGCCCATCAACGGCGTCGTGCCCGACCCAGAGACTTTCGCCACCGAAGCGAAGAAGGCTACCGGCCGCCGCAAGCTGGAGTACATGGGCCTGACCGCCGGCACCCCGCTGGAGGAGATCCCCATCGACAAGGTCTTTATTGGCTCGTGCACCAACTCGCGTATCGAGGATCTGCGCGCTGCTGCCGCTGTCGTCAAGGGCCGCAAGATTGCCGCCAACGTCAAGCGTGCCATGGTCGTGCCCGGCTCTGGCCTCGTCAAGACCCAGGCCGAGGAGGAGGGGCTGGACAAGATCTTCACCGATGCCGGCTTCGAGTGGCGCGAGGCTGGCTGCAGCATGTGCCTAGGCATGAACCCCGACATTCTGTCGCCCAAGGAGCGCTGCGCCAGCACCAGCAACCGCAACTTTGAGGGCCGCCAGGGCTCCGGCGGTCGCACCCACCTGATGAGCCCCGTCATGGCGGCGGCTGCCGGCATAGTCGGCAAGCTGGCCGACGTCCGGAAACTGACCCAGTACACCGCCAGCCCGCACGTCGCTGCGTACCGCACCCAGCGCGAGCCTGTCGGCAAGGCCCACGTTGATGAGCGCGTGGAGGAGGACGATACCGAGAAGGAGATGATCGCCGACCAGCCGGAGGACAACACGCCGCATACCAACACCCTGGTTGCTGGCCACGGCGCCCCGAGCGGCCTGCGTGCCTTCACTGTGCACCGTGGTATTGCCGCCGTCATGGAGCGTACCAACGTCGACACGGACGCCATCATCCCCAAGCAGTTCCTGAAGACGATCAAGCGCACCGGTCTCGGAAAGGCTCTGTTCAACGACTGGCGCTACCTCGCCGACGGCTCGGAGAACCCCGCCTTTGAGCTCAACAAGGAGCCGTACCGGAAAGCCAAGATCCTGGTCGTGACCGGTGCCAACTTTGGCTGCGGCAGCTCGCGCGAGCACGCCCCCTGGGCGCTGAACGACTTTGGCATTCGCTGCGTCATCGCTCCGTCCTTTGCCGACATTTTCTTCAACAACTCGTTCAAGAACGGCATGCTGATGATTCCCATCCACAACCCGGCCGACATCGAGGCCATCGCCAAGGAGGGCCGTGCCGGCCGCGAGGTTGAGATTGACCTGCCGAACCAGCTCATCAAGGACGCCGAGGGCAACACCATCTGCCCCTTTGAGGTGGAGGAGTTCCGCAAGCACTGCTTGGTCAACGGCCTGGACGACATTGGCCTGACCATGCAGATGGAGGACAAGATTGCCGACTTTGAGAAGAAAATGACCCGCAACACCCCGTGGCTGGACGGCAAGTCCTACCTCAAGCGCGGCCGCAACGGCCGCCTGCTGGCCAAGGCCGTCCCCGTGCCAAAAACAAACCGGGGCGAGGAGCTGAAGGAGCCTCTGGAGTGGTAATCGCTCTGTCCAGGGGGCTGTTGTCCTGATCGGTTTCGCCACCTTCAAATCTCTGCCAATTTCCGTTTTCTTCTTTTTATTTTCTCGGCTGTCTCGAGACATCCTTTTCCCGTCTTCCATTTTAATCCTGTCTTTGCCTGCCAACAAAATCCCGGATCGAATTTGCATCATCCTCTCTTTGCGGTTTTTTTTATGGCCCTCCTTTTGATTTTATTTTGCGGAGTGGCACCGGGACATATCGAAGGAGAGAGAGAGAGAGAGAGAAGAAAAGGGGCCCAACGGTGTTTATGAGAGGCGCGGGGATAGCACGGTTGACAGAAGTGTTTTCTTTTCTTAACCTTTTCTTTTCCCCCTCCCCCAGCGCGCCTTCTCTGGTGGTTAAAATGGCTTTTGTTGCTTACACACACATGCACACACACACACTTGCGTGTGTCGTCTCTTCTGTATGAGTGTCATTACGATCTATACGTTTTCCATTTCTCCCCCGCTCGAACAACACATGCTACGCTCCGTATCGGGAAGGATTTATATACAAAAACATTCAACGCTCTCCCCTGAAAAGTGCCTAACGTGACGGTGATTTTTTTTTCTCTTTTTTTTCCTTCTTTCTTCTCGAGCCAAAGTCTGCTTGTCTCCAATCAAATGATTTTGGCTGCAACTGATCTGGAGAGCCTGTCGGGCGGGCGGAGAGGGGGGCTCCTGGGGCACGACCCTTCTCCCACAACCAACGGTGCCAACTACGTATTATATTGCTTCGTCTATGCAGTCCTTTTTTTTATTTAGAAGAAAAACACCCCTGATTCATCACCATGCTTCAGTCCCACCAGAAGCTCACGCTGAAGCTCACGCTCAGCCCGCGGACATAGTGCCACCACCCGCGGGGGATGTAGAGCGTGTCGCCGGGCTCCAGGATGCAGTCCACAAAGGGGATGCTCTGGAACCGCAATGTCTCGTCGTCGCCGACTTCGCGGCCCATGCCGTCCGGCTCGTCCGGCTCGTCGCGCCTGTCATCCCACCCTTCCTCGGCGCCGACGTCCACGGCGCTCGTGTTGCCCATGTCCACGCCGGCCTCGCGCCCGCGCGGCCGCAGCCCTGCCGTCTGCTCGGGCGCGTACAGCCGCACGTACTTGCGGCCGACCACCTGGGCCAGCAGGTTGTGGTGCGGGTCCGTGTGCAGCGGCGTGATGGTGCCGGGGGGCCCCAGCCACGCATTGATCAGGGGCTCCTCCTCCGGCCCGCCGTCCTCGCTGACAGCAGGAGGGGTTGCTGCAGTGGTGCTGCTACCACGGCCGCCGCCGCCGCCGCCGCCGCCGCTGCTGCTGCTGCTGCTGCTGCTCGTCGATGTATAGCAGGCATCAGGGATGCGAATGTCGTCCCGCAGCTGTGGAATCTGCGCAAAGAGCGCGTGCTGTGCGAGGTACATGGGGCCGCCACCCCCTTGTTTTGAAGGGCCCCCCTCCCCCCCCTGGCCCCCCTCCCCCTCCAGCTCCTGCAGCACGTCTTCAAAGGGCACAATAGCCTGCGTCCACCCGGCGTCGACGTAGCTGCGGCCGATCTCGACGGGCACCAGCCGCCGGCCACCCAGCGTGCGCCACCGGAGGTAGGCAGGCGAGGCCCACGGGTGCGCGGCAGGCCGGTACGCGGGCCAGTCGTCGATCAGGCCCGACATCACCAGCGGCTGGGGGCCGGCAGCACCGAGCTTAGGAGAAGGCGTGGACCCGCGGGTGGTGCCTCGCTGTTGCTGCTGCTGCTGCTGCTGCTGCTGCTGCTGCTGCTGCTGCTGCTGCTGCTGCTGCTGCTGGCCGCGCGTCTGGTGATACCGTGCGCGGTCCAAGTACGCCTGGAACGCCTCGAGATCGAGAGGCCCGGTCCGCGACACGGGATGGCGAACAGGTGGCACTACAACGCCGCTGTCTGCCGTGCTTGCCGCGGTCGGACAAGCAAACAGGTGCCCTGCAAAACGATCGTCGGACAGGCGGCGGCGGCTGCGTCGGCCGCTGCCATCGCCAGCATCAGTACCGCTGCCGCTGCCGCTGCCGCTGCCACCACACCGCGGCCTGCCGTCCGTCTTTTGCCGCTTGGGCTGGGGCGGCAAGCCATTGCCTGGACTGCTACCTTTCGCCTCATCCTCCTCCTCCTCCTCCTCCTCCTCCCCCTCCTTTTCCTCCTCCTCTAGCACGCAGTGCAGAAGACCCAGGGCTTCGTGGATCCACGCGCGGCCGCGCACGGCTGGGCCAGCACCCCCTGCGAGAATCAGGGCTAGGTCGAGCGGCCGGACAAGACCGTCCAAGGTGCCGAGGTCGGCCGAGAGCGGTGCACCTGCCGACAACCGCCCCTGCCCCTGCCCCTGCCCCTGCCGTCCCTGCCGCCACCGCCACCAACGTACTGCGAACTGCAGGATGCTCGCGTCTGTGTAGAGCTGGCGCCAGCAGACGGGCACGTCGCGGGGCGCGTAGGCGTAGAAGCGCGCGTGGGCCAGCTCGACGAGGTCGTCGAGGCGCCGCTCGACTCGGCCGCTGGCGGGCAAGGGCGAGGATGGGGATGATGGGGCTGAGGAGGAGGAGGGCGGCGGAGAGGAGGCCGCCGCCGCCGCCTCTCGCTCGCAGAGGTGCAGAATGGCTGCAGCTTGCCACCCGAGAAGGGCGACGAGCGGAGCGCCACAGCCCCAAAGCGTGCTGGCGGTGGCGGCGGCAGTGGTGTTGTTGTTGTTGTTGTTCCTACCAGGCCAGCCCCCAGGAGGCGGCCCACGGCACTCGGCTGCGATCTGGCCCGCCACGGCAAGGCAGCGCGCCGACAGCGTCGCGCTGTGCTGCTGCGGCGCGGCCATCGTCGGCGTGCGGGGAAAGATCGCAACTCTGTCTTCCGGTCGGGTTTTGATCGGCCGACAAAGTGAGGCAGTCCGAGGGGTCTTCGAAGATGAAATAAAAACGTCACGTACAGAAGGGGGGAAGGGGGGGAGGGGACCGCCCGAATCCTATTATCATCTGGCGTGACAATCTTTGTGGTGATGACGTAAACCCCAGAAAAACGTCGCGACGAAGAAAGGAAGATGAAGATAGAAGAAGAGGATTGCGGGAGAAATCAAATTGGATCTAGAAGAATAGACGCCATTGGATTCCCGCGTCACACTCTCTATAGGAAACATACTACACAGGAATTCTTTGAACAATTTATTTTCGTCTTCTCTCGCGAGGAGAGCGAACCTAACATGTAAGGGCTAGAAAAAACAAAACAAAACTCGAACGAGCATTTTCAAGTGCCAGTTCTCCTCGACTTGACGAACCAAGGGGGAAATCGTAAGAAAAGAAAAGAAAAAAAAGAAAAGAAAAGAAAAAAAAGAAGAGAAAAAGAAAAAAAAAACACAGGATGTCAAAGCGTGTTTCATGGTCAGTCCAGCTCCCGGTTGCTTTCACACTCTCCCCGCAGTCTTCAACGGCAACCCCCCCTTCCCCCATCTTCCCCTTACCCCAAACTGTAACAAGCATAGGCCAGCCCATCCCCAGCTTAAGCTTTTAACGGCCCGACCCGGGTGATCTTGGTGTACAGATCTGACTGGATAAAAATACCAGCGTTGATTGAGTGCCACGGCTTGGAAGGATTCGCCAGCGTGAAGTCGTACCGGCGCAGGAGCTGTACATGTGTTAGTTGTACTTTTTTCATCCCAGAGTGCAGCAGGACAGGGAGGGGTGGGAGGCGGAAAGACAGAAAGGGCTTACTTCGACAAAAACCTTGTTCAGCTCAATGAGGGCCACCTCTTTTCCCAAGCACTGCCACTTCCCGTGCTTAAAGATGAGGCCCCACGTGTTGTTCATGCGTCTGAGGCGCTCGTCGTCTTTGTCAGCCTCGGCCTCCAGCCACCGCTCAGGCCGGAAAATGTCTGCGTCGGGCCCGAACACAGAGGACAGGCTCTGCGTGCCAAACTCGGAGCAGCCGACTTCGGTGCCCGCAGGCACGCGGTATCCGCAGATGACGTCGCCGCCCTCGGGGACCATGACGTCCATGGTGCCGGCGACAGGCGGGTTGATGCGAAGGCCTTCCTTGATTACGGCCTGAAGGTACGGCAGGCCACGGGCCTCGGCATCTGCCACGACTGGCGTCGAGAGACGGCCGTCGGCTGATGCGCCACGTATCTCCTCTGTCAGCTTCTGGTAGGACTGGGGCGAGGACATGAGGTAGAGCATGGTCGTGCGAAGGGCTGTAGCGGTGGTGTCAGAGCCGGCCATGATCTGCAAGAGGGTCTCGCCCTCGGCTTCTTCGCGTGTGAGGCCGTGTGCCAGGAACGAGCCAAGCATATCCCGGCGATGAGGCTGGTCGGACGCCAGGCGGTCGCTCACAATCTGCTTTGCCACACTTGAACGGGTTAGCAGGAACGGCAACACAAAAAGAACGGCAACGCAAAAACAAAAGTACAGCTAGTCCCAAGCTTGGAGGCGGGGGGTCCGCATGGGAGGAATGCCTCACGAAATGAATTTCCCAAAGCCAACACGGTCGTGCTCCGAAGGGAGCAGCCGGCGGAAGACGCGCGACTGGAGCACCAGCGCCAACTTTGGAAAGATGGACAAGATCATCATGACCGGCATGCTGTCTTCAGTGATCTTGATGTACGAGTACAGGTCGGTGTCCTGCTCCGTGTAACCGAAGCGCTTGCTGAAGGCGAGGGCTGTGATGACGTCCAGCGTCAGGTACTGGACCTTGCGGGCCAGGTCTACAGGCCGATAATCGGTGGCGGTCGAGATGTATTTGCGCTCGATCAGGTCCACGAACACCAGAATTTCCCTGTCCATGGCCCCCTCGAGACTTTCGTTGTCTTTCCCGGCATACTGACGAAAAATATCAGTCATGCAATGGAAAAAAGAACCCAAAAAAACATGCTTCATGGCAAAGAACGTAAGACAGAACAATGGGGAAGAGGGGGAGGGGGAGGACTCACGCCAGGTGCCATCTTTGTGCGCAGTATGTTATGGAGGCTATCGTCTCTCAGAGAAATGAGATTGTCACGCTCCGGGTTGAACCGAACTGCTTCATAGAAAGGGCCCTTTTTGTAGGCTGAACGAGCCCCCCATAGGCGGCGCAGCACGTCAGGGTCGTTTGTGATCAGCTGGTTGGGGCCGATGCGGATAAGAGGACCTGTAGGGGGAAGAAAGCAAAGAAAATGTCAGAGTCAAGGTTCAGCAGAGAAAGGCGAGAACCCGACGTCACACCACCGCAACTGCCGCCGTTCTGCCACGGGCGAGGCACCCTGTTTCCGACTCGAGGCCTTTGTGTTGCTCCGCATCGGGGCCCCTTCGTTCTTGGGTCCTTGTCGCCGCTTTCTTTCTGTGCCTTCCACGTTGCTTGTGTTGCTGTCTTGGTGACACTTACCATACTTCCGGCACGCTGCCTTGGTTGCTAGATGCATATTTCCCCCCAAGGTGTTACGCAGCATCCACCATTTGCTAAACCCTGTACCCGGCGGACCCGGGATGTGTTTCAACCGATTCCATGAAGCGAAGGTGGACGCTGCTGTGTAGGCGAGGAGCACCAGGACCAGGCCCAGACCAACCGATGTCCAAACCGAGCCGGTGGGCAACAAAACGGCGTCAAAAATCATGGTCGGCTAAGATGGGTGTACAAAGAAGAGAAATCCCAGGGAGCACAAAGAAGAGGCGGGTGGAGGGGAGAAAGCCACCTCAAAATGAGTATTTGGCGAAGGATACCAGAAGCGAGAGTTTTGCGAGGACGGAGAATGGCCGAGAGGCGTGAGAAGCGTGGGCAGTGAGAGGGCAGTGACCAGAACTTGTGGGGAGGCGGCGAGAGGGCGCTTGGGTCGTTCCTCGGGAGGAAGCGGTGGGGGGGCTGCGCTACGCGACCAGTCAAAACGTCAACTTTCCGAGGTCTAGCCAGTGGAGGGGGAGAGAGGTGGAGGACGGTTGGGAAGACAATTTGATAAGCGTGGCGACAGCTGTGTGCGAGGGACGAGCACTATATAAAAATGCATGCGGAATGCGGGAAAGATGACGGGCCGCAAAGATAAGTTTCAAACATCAACACACCAGGCTGGTTTTGTCCGTCCTTCCCATGCTTGTCTGGGGTCTGTATCCGGCTAGACGGGGCGGCAAGAGGAAATGGGGGGGTGCCTGCGGAGCTCGTAACTCGCACGAGAGCCCGCCCACCTCTTTTTGACCGAAAGAGACCCGTAGATTGCCTCTCCTCGTCTTGTCGTTCTGCAACGCACCTGACGTTTCCTTTCGTATTTCAGGGTGCTGGTGCATATGTCGACCAATCTCATTGCGCCGGCTTGTGACCGCCCCTGCTGATCACCGGCACAGAGTTCGCCAGCGGCGTGCGAGCAACCCCGAGACTCCTCGTCACAGTAGTGCTCGGATGTGGGCAGTGACAGGTGGCGTGGGGGCAAGGTTTAAGAGTGTGGCATAGGACGGCAACCGCTTGGACGAGCTGTGCCAGTGTTTGCCTGCCCCGGACGGCCCCCTTCCCGTCAGTCGACGGGTGCCCCAGTCGACGGGTGCCCGACGGGTGCTGGATGGGAACGCCTTGCTCAGAGAAAAACACGTTGGCGGGCGGTGTATCCCAGCCTCTCGGAAAGGCCGTCACGGATGCTGTCCGCCGGTTGCAGTCACTGGATGCTTCCCATGCGAGTGCTGTCTCCGAGGCCATGGTTGATGGATGCCACCTGGATGCCACCTGGATGCCAGACGGGAGGACAATGCACGGTGCAGGAACCGTTGCTGCTGTCCGACGAGCCCCGTGCTCCGCACAGTCGCGATGGAAAGGTGTCTTGCGTTGTAATGAAGCGCGCCGCACTGGTTCTGGCTCAAACTGCGAGCAATACCGCGAGCCTCCGTCTCCACCGGACACGTCGTACTTGTTTGTAGACAAAGGCCTGGTTCCGTCCTCCATGCAGTCTCGCTCGTTTTCGTCACCCTCTGGCGCAGAAACAGGTTGCAGTTCCGCGTGCCTCGCATAACAATGGCTTGATGCTACTCGTCCGGGGTGGCTTGGCCTGCCAAGGTCCTGCCAATGGCTGCCGGTTTGCACATGCTGTGGGTAAATCGGCACCCAATGGGGTCGTCTTCCGCGGGGCCTGGCCTCTCAGCGTCGAGGGGAGGAGGGTGAGCAAGTCGAGCTCCATTGCGCGACGGGGCGCAAAGCGGGGTGTGCCCCACCGCTTCCGCCTGTCGTTTCGAGAGGCTAACAAAGGAGGGTGGGAAAAAGGAAGCGGGATCAACGCCCCCTCCCGGGGCCAAACGGCGTGGGCCACCTCGTAGCTCGGTTTTCGTTGCTGACACCCTGTTTCCTGTTTCGTTTTTCCTGTTTCGTTTTTCCTCTTCGTCTTCTTCGTCGTCTGGCCCACCCACCCACACGCTCTGCATGGCATGACCTGTTGTCACAGCGAGCGCTGGCGTTCCGTGAGACAGTCGCTTGTGGAGGTCTTATCGCGCGGAGGACAGACGGGGATGCGCCCACCCTGGTCTAGTAGCCAAGCGGTGAGGAGGCCTGTCTCTCCAGTGCCCACAACAACGCCCACAGCGCTCTTGTCGCTCGCCCTGCCGGCCGCTTGCTCTCGCGGTCTTGAGGCTGTCCGGTCGTGGGGGGGACGGCGGCGGGCGGAAGGGGGGGAGGGACAACGAGCACGGTTCACAACGCGCCCGAAAACAGTTGCTGCTCTCGAAGCCGTCGCCCCAGACGAGCGTCGACGCTGTTCTGTGAGCGTCTTCGGGACGACGTGCTGGTGGGAAAACATTGTGTGTGGAACGAAGAGGCTGCTGGATGTGTCTTGGATGAGGGAGAAAATGGAAGAGAGAGGGAAAGGAGGAAAGGAGGAAAGGAGGAAATGAGGAGGGGAGGAGGGAAGAAGCTGCCCGCTTCGTCTGCTTCTGTTCTGTCAAGTTCCAACGTTCTTTCTCTCCGGACTGCCTACACCCCTCTCTCCTGCGAGGAAGGTGCCCCCGCGCGTGCATCATTCTGCCCTCCCCTCTTTCCTGCGAGAATACGCTTCTTTGTTCCTCTCCTCTCTTCCCGGTGATCGCGCTTTCCTCGCTGGGACGGGAGGGGTAGCAGGACCAGTCCTCCCTTGCCTCGTTGCTTCTTCCGCCTGCCAACAGCCGCCTGCATGTGTGCCCAGAACATGAATACGAGTCGCCGCTGCAGGAAGCAGCGAATGGGAGTCTCCACGCAAAGTGGCTTGCGTTCTTGTGGACCGCCGTGCAGCGCACTTTCCCTGTGCTTGGTTGTGCACTCTCTTAGCAGAGCAGGCGCGATCCGGAGGCTAGCTCTGGCGGGCATCGTTGTCGTTGGCTCCTTCCCCTGTACCCCCCCCTGGCCTCCCTTCCTCGCCTGGCCGGCCACTCACCACTGGCAGGGCCAGCCGCGACCTGTCACATTTCGATATTTCGACTTTTTCCTGCTTCTCCTCTTCTCTTTTTCTCTCTCTCACCAGATTGTGGCGACTTCAGCCCCCCCCCCCACCCCGTTCTCACCTTTGCTCCGATTCTCGCTCCCCGTCAGCTCTCCTCTCCGGCTGCTCCCTTTGTCTTTGATGCACGCATGCATGGCCTGCACGGCCAGGCCTGCATAGCCCGCATAGCCCGCATAGCCCGCATAGCCCGCATAGCAGGCCTGCAGCGACCTGTGGCCAGCCAGTTGCGTCTGTGTTCACGCTCTGCATCTTGGCGTGACCATTTCTTTTTTACACCCCCTCCCACGGCTGCATCCATCCTTCCACTTGGACGCTTCTCCAGTTCGCCTTCTCGTCTGCCTTCTTGCGTCTGCCCTCCTATCTCTGTCTAGACAAACGGCCTCCGGATCGGGCTGTCTCTCCAAAGACAGGACGACAACAGCCCTTGCCAGCTCCGTGATCTCTTCAATGCATCTTTCGCTCGGCTCTCCGATCGAAGCAGCAGCACAAACAACGCATACAGTGCAGAAGAGGAGGGGGGGCAGCACGGCGCTGCTTACGACGTCTCTCTGGTCTGGCCCTCTGGGTGCGACTTTACAACTATTCGCAGCCTATCGCTTCCATGCACACCCGCTGCTAGCTGCATCGACAGTCTCCGGTTTTGTCAGGTTTTGTCAGGTTTTCTCAGGTCCTCGCAGGTTGTCGTCTTGTCGCTTCCCTCTGCATCCTGCGCCGCTCCAGCACTGTGCCCGGCCTTCTCAATCTTCTTCTGTGTGAGGCTGCCGCTGCTGCTGCTGCCCGTCTTTGCCGCCGCTGGTCGCCGGCGGCCATGGTTTCACCCGAAGCGAGCCAACCACCGTGTCTCGTCTTTTCTCACAAAGCACAGCTCAGACACCTCATCACACCCCCTTCTGCACAGCCGATGCTGTTTGAACCTCCCCGGCTAGTCCTTCCCCTCCTTCCATGGGGCTCGCCTCTTCTTGCTGCCAGTCTGGTCCGACGCAGGACGAGAACAGATACTTAAAAGAATGCCCGGCGCCCGCCCCATGGACGTCCGTTTCTTCTTCTTCCTTTTCTTCGTTTCCTCTCCCTTTCTCTCCCTTGCAAATGACACGTTAGACTCAAGCTTGTCTGGCCGCTCTTGTCTCACCAGCCAGAGAAGCGCCCTCTCTTCACCCCCAATCCCGCCTCCTTCTGAGTGTCTGGGATTCTGGGAACCTGGAGAATCCACGGATACCAACCTTGCTTGGAAGCGTCCATCCAAGGTATAGCAGCCGCTGCTGCTCCATTGGTCCTGACTCCAGATCGACTGTGTTGTGCGCTTGCCCGTCATCGTATCTTCCTTCGACTTTGGTGTTTGTCTCATCGAACACACGCAATCATGGCTGAACACGAGCTTGACATCGACGATGATTTTATGCTCGAGGCAGACAGCGATGTTCGTTTTCACCTCATCCAACGGAAAGAATCATATGCTCCCGTTCAGCAACTAATCCCCACCACAGCTTGCAGCTGACACCGACACCGACTCGGCCCTGGGTGATGTAAGGACAAACACTTCGTCTTGGGGTTTTTTTTTCAATAGAGTGACATGGACTCGCCTTTTACTAACGAACTCGCAAATAGGTCACGTCGGTTTTCTCATCCACTGCCTCTCTCCGCTCCAGCCTCATCAACCATCGCGATGAGAATGGCCGCAAGTATCATGCATTCAAGGATGGCAAATATCTTTTGCCGACTGACGAGGTAAGGGGCAGCACCCCAACAATACTTGGCAATCCGTTTCCTATTGTCTGACCGCGGCTGGCCTAACAATACCCGTCTACAGCAAGAGCTCGAGCGCCAGGGTTGGTGTCCACAGTCAACAGCAGTCAACACATACCGGGACAGCAGACCGGTTCCCTGTCTCGATTTCTCTCTGGCTGACAACTGCGGAAATAGAGTACCAGTACGCCCTGTGTCTTCACACGTTCGGCGCTCTTTCTTTCGCCCCCCTTCAAAAGGCCGACCGCGTCCTTGACATTGGATGTGGCCCTGGTAAGTGAAACTGTACCAAATTTGTCCTGCAATATGTCGGTATTCTAACACAATCCTTAGGTCATTGGGCTATGGACTTTGGTGAGTCCTGAACGCCAAATAGCCCTGCAGTAGTTGATGTTCACAGGTAGTGCACGCAGGACACAAACGGTTTCGCTGACAAAGTCTCACAGGTGATTTCCACCCGGAGTCTCATGTACGCACTGACCCGCTCCTCACTCTGTTTTGCTTGTCTATTTTCTTCCCAGAGTCATGCCACTTCGAGATACTGACTGCATACAGGTTATTGGTGTCGACTTGGTTCCTGCACAGAGACTGTAAGATTGAGTGTCCGCACCCCTAGTTTTGCCTTGCAATTCTTGCCGCGGAGAAGATGTCTAATTCTGCGCAGCGCCCCTCCCAATGTCGCCTTCGAGGTTGATGACTTGGAGGAGCCGTGGACGTTTCGTTTCAAGTTTGACTACATCCACTCCATGATGATGACCGGAGCCTTCCGCAACTGGCCTGCGTTCTTCGGACAGGCATACGAGTAAGTGTACTGCTGCCCGATTTTGCATAAAGGGGCCGCTGATATTGACTGCTCCGCCGCCAGGTTTCTCAACTCGGGCGGATGGGTCGAGATTCAAGACATTGATTTCCCTCTCCGCTGTGGCGATGGCTCGCTGCCGCCGGATAGCGCCCTCCAGAAATGGAGCGACATTATGATGGAAGCAAGCGAAAAATCCGGCTTTCTGCTCAACACCTGCAGCAAGGCTGCCGACTACATGAGAGATGCTGGCTTTGTCGACATCGTTCGCATTCCGTACAAGTGGCCGATCGGGCGCTGGCCCAAAAACGAAAGGATGAAGGAGCTGGGTGGTATGGTTCGTGAGAACTTTGTTGGCGGCGTGGAGACCATGAGCCTCGCCCTGTTCACTCGCTTCCTTGGCTGGAAGCTGGAGGACGTGCAGGCCTTCACGGAACATGTTCGGAACGACATGTGCAACGTCACGTACCACACCTACTTCGACCTCTTTGTGACCTACGGTCGCAAGCCCTAAGAGGCAGTCCCCTTTGGGCGACCAGCTCGGTCGTTTTAGAGCTATTGGTCCGTCCCATCTTCTGGGCTTCTTTTTGTAGTGCAATTGACTTGAGAAAATCCTCCTTGATTTATTTTTCTTTCTTTTCATTTTGGATTATTATGTCTCTTGGGAGAGATGTATGCAATGAAATGCCCCATGTCCTGCTGCTACAAGAACACGGGGGGAGGGGGGCTCTACCCGGTCAACCAATGCACCGATTCCGGCAAGGTTGGGCCTCCTTTTCGAACTCCAGCATTCACACTGGGAAGACAGCCTCTGGACTTGGCCAAGATGTGACGAACTGCGCGCTTTTGCCGGTTGACGAGAGCCGGTGCGCGAATTATGGCGCGAAAGGGTGAAGGCGGTCCAGGGCGCGCAATGGTCGGAAGCCGTGCCGGCAATGCTGCCACGGCCATCACGAGGTTTCCGCACCCTCCACAGCCATGAGACGACCCAACAGCGCAGCAGCGTGCCCCGCTGCTCAACGGCTGCTGCGCCCGCTTCCGCTCGACTGTGATTCGCGTGCGACCCCTCCCTCCCCCCCTCTTCTTCTCGTCCTGCGTTTTTGTTGGTCCGCCGAAAGGCGACACCTGCCAGACTTGGCCTGCCGCTCATGTCTGCAGGGCAGCAAGGCCATGCCCAGTGGCAGATGGACGGGCGTCCCTGCTGCGTGACACCGGTCGCCCTCCCAAGAAGAAGGGGACGAAAGGAGAAGGGGGGAGGGCCCAAAACCTTGGCGGACGTGGAATGCTGCGGGTTTGGGCGTGTCGTATCGACCAGTCTCGGCCGACGACAATGCCGCCGGCAAACGAACGGAATAGAAGGAGCGCCTGTGGGAAGGGGGGGGGGGGGGGCACAGCGTTGCAGCCTCTCTTTCGTTCTCCTCTCGCTCTTCCCCTCTCTTTCTTTGTTTCTGGTCCCCTGGCGCCCTCACGTCGGGGCCTCGTACGGCTTCTGGGCCCAGACGACGTGGAACGGAATGTATGCGTGGACGCGCTTGTCGCACAGCGCCACGCGGACCTCGTCGAAGAGCGCGGCAATCTCCTGCTGCGAGAGGCCGATGTCGGGATCGAGGCCGTTGAAGGGCGTGGCCTGCAGGGCGGTCAGGAACTCGGCGAGAATCTCGCGGAAGAGAAAGGCGTGCTGCATGCGCACGCGGTCCTTGGGCCAGAAGCCGATGGGGATGTGGCAGACTTTGCGCTGGACGTTGACAAAGCCGATGCGCTCGAGCTGGCCGGGCAGGCTCTCGACGGCAAAGATGTCCCAGCCGTACTTGCGCTGCTGCACGCGGGCCAGCAGGTCGTAGAAGCGGGCCACGGCGTAGTCGTCGGGCATGGTGTCGTCGTGGCAGCCGATGTGCGGATTCAGTTCCTGGAACTCGATCCATCCGCCCGGTTTGAGATTTCTAGAAAGGGGGGGGATCATTAGCAACCCTTTCTCGCTCGGGCGGTAGGAAGGGAGAGGATGAGAAGAAAGAAAAAAGGAAAAAAGGAAAAAAAAAAAAAAAAAAAAAAAAGCCTCACTCAAAAGCGGTCGTCGCAACGCGCGACGGGCTCTTCAGCGCCGCGGCGACGATGCGGAAGTGGATCAGGTCGAAGTCGCCGCCGTGGATCCAGGCGTTCTCCTCGACGTCGTCCACGACAAAGCCGACGTTGGGCGGGATCCAGACGGGCTGGATCGGCGAGAGGTCCATGCCGATGACTTTGGCACTGGGGTATCTGTCGCCCACTGTTGTTTCGGTCGGGGGGGGGGGGGGGGGGACCTTGTTAGCTCTCGGTTTGGCTTTCTTCTCTTCTCTCTGTCTCTTTCCGTTCGCTCGCACAATTGCTCAACGTACTCTCAATGGCCCAGTCTCCAAAGCCGGTGCCGACGTCGATGATCTTCTGCGGCTGGTCCCCGATGGGGGCCAGATGCGGCTTGTCGCCCAGCAGCTCCGAAAACAGGGCGTTGCGGACGGTTTCGCGGGCGCATTCCTCGTCGTCGTTGGGGAGAGGATACCGGCCGGATTTGTAGGAGTGGTACCGACTGGGCGGTTCTGTTAGTTGCCCACTTTGCGGGGTAAAGGGTACTTTTTTTGTGTGTGTGTGATTGTGATTGTGTGTGTGAGTTTGTCGGGATTGGATGGGACAGGCAAAAACGACAAGGCCCGACAAGGCCTGCGCTGGGGTCGCCCAAAACCCCAAAACGGGGAGAAGAAGGAGAAGGCGTGAGGGGGAGAGGGAGGAGAGGGCGAGGGGGGCAGAAGGCGAGAAAGAAAGAAGAAAGAAAGAAAGAAAGAAACCGGAAAAGGGAAAAGAGGAAAGAGAACGCACCGGCCGTTTTGGTAGACGTGCTCATACACACTGGTCGTCACAGACCCGACAAGCGACTCGTGCAGCGACGGGTCGTAGTCGGAGGTGATGGCGCCACCGTCGTGGGAGAAAACAGACGCATCGTCGGACGCCGGCTCGATGAAATCGGACGAGTCGTCGAGGTCGGCCATTGGGGAGGGTAGCCCAAGAAGAGACACGAGACACGAGACGAGAGGCGAGGGGCGAGAGACGAGAGGCGAACCGATGACAGAGACCTGGGAGGGTTACCCAAGGGGGAAGGATGGGACGGCGGGATGACGGGACGGCGGGACGGGGGGGGGGGGCTACGGGAAGGGTAAAAGGGAGGAAACGTAAAAGGAAAAGAAAGAAAAGGGACAAACCGCCCCCTCCCTCCCCAGGAAAAGGCAAAGCTGTCGATGGAGAGAGAAACGAAAACACGGGGGTTGAACAGGGCGGCGATGGTTAGAGCTCTTTTTTTTTTGTCGGCCGAATTTGGGGGAAGGGTACAACTCTTCACCGGGGGGGGGGGGGGGAATAAAGAAAACAAAAAGGAGGGGGGGAGGTAGAGAGGAGAGAAAAGGGTTGATCGTATTAGACAGGATTAGACCAGTTTCGGAGTTGGACTCTGCCAAACTAGGTGAGATAGAGGGGGGGGAGGGGGGGGGGGGGCAGAGAAATGATACGCAATTCGGATAGGCACGGGAGGAAATGGGGGTAGCTGGACGATTGGGGAACGAGAAGATTGAAAGATAAAGGAAAAAGAAAGAAAAAAGAAAAGAAAGAGAAGATGAAGAAAAGGGAAAGAAACGGCCCGTCTTTTTGCTCTACGGGGCAACCAGAACGGTGTATGTCGAGAAGCTCGTAAGATACGAGCTGTCAGGGAGGAGCTGGCCCCAGCACGGGAGGGGGGGAGCTAGGCGAAAGAAGAAAAGAAAAAAACAAGAAAAGAAAAAGGATGTGACAACAAAACCAACCGGACACATGCCCATCAGAGGTTCGTTTTTGCCAAACATTCGCCAACAAGAGAAAAAGATTGCCTACATATTACAGCACAATGTCCGTCTCCTCGCGCTCCCACGCCCCATGGACATTCAAAGAACCCGTGGCAGATTGCCTGCGCGCGGCCCAGGACGGCGGGCCAGAGTAATCATTAACGGTCTTGTCCCAGCACAGCGTCCTCCCGTTCACCCCCCCTTCTTACCGGCTAGCCTCCCCCCCCCACCTCTCCAAGAACAAGGTTACTGGTAATCACCCGACCAGACCACGAACCCCTCCAAACAGTTTGTCTTTTCCAAGAGAAAATAGTGGAGAAAAAGCGAGGAGAACGAGAGAGATAGAGAATGTGTGTGCCCCATTAAACAGATGGGGGGGGGGGGGGCCTTCTTCACCGTCTGTATCATTTTGCGGAGACGACAGACACTCGGCGTCTGGCTACGATACTCAAGACCGGAGGGGGGTATGATAGGGGGTTGCATTTGCATCGGGGGAGTGGCAATACAAGACTTGTTGATATACAAGAAGTCGAAAGAAAAAAAAGAAGAAAAAGAAAAGGGGCAATTTAGATAGCATATATGCTGTGTTTGGTTCCACACTGGCCAGCCCAGAGAACATAGGCACGGCATCTCGTTACATTTCCTACACCATTCACGCGACCTGACATCTTTCTCCCTGCAAAGCATTATATTTTGTTTCACAAAAGATACGACAACAAAAAAAGAAGAAGTAAACTGCCGGCAGATCTGGGGGCGGGAGGGTGGAACAAACAAAAAAAGGGCCAGACAAAAAAAAATTAATGCAAAGATCAAGCAAACAAAACGGACAGCTAGAAACGCCTCGAAAAACAAAAGGGGGAGGGGGGAACAACCGAAAGAAAAAAAACAGTCCATGCCGATGTTTACGCTCTCTCTCTCTCTTCTTCTTCTTCGATTTCTCTCTTTCAGAAGCCCCTTTTACAACGGGAACGTCGCCGACCAACCAACCTCAAGTGCGATGTGAAACAAAACACACACACCTGCCCCCAAGAGTCGAAAAGACGGTATATATCTTCTTTGTAGATCCTCTCTCTCCCTCTCTCTCTCTCTCTCTCTCCTTCTCGAGGTATTGATTTCTCCTTCAAGAAGTATGCGTTTGTATCTCATATAGCCAACCGGCAGACTTTTTGTTTCGGCATAGATTCGACGAACTCTCTCGACTCTCTTTCTCCCTGGCCTTGTCGACAAACCAGAAAGGGAAGAAAGAAAAGGCCATTTTTGTTTTTTTAGCGACGAGAGATGCAGCACATGAGGCCCGTCTTGCCGAGGAACCAAAGGAAGCCGATGAACCGGAAAATGGAAAGGAAGCACGTTGCGAACAGAATGAACCGGAAGAACCAGACGGTACGGGTCGTAGATGTTTTCTGCACAGAAAAAAAAAGATTAGCATCGACTGCGAGGCGGACTGCGAGGCGAAGGAAGAGAGGGGGGCTTCGGGTAAGGGGAGCGCAACAACTGTACTTACGCCAAGGCCAATACCGTCAAAGTTGTCGCTCGTGATGAGGACAGCCAGCAGGCAGTTGGAGAAGAGCCACAGAACAACCAGCATCGTGCGGAATGATTTGTACGAGTCCTGGACGTCCTTCAGCTCCGGCTCCTCGATATTATTGTACGGCTCGAGGGCGCGCTTGACGGTCGACTCGAACTGCTTGTCAATGTCCTCCTGCGGCTTCTCGATTTCCTCCACCACCACCTCGTCCTTCTCGCCCTTGCTGATATGGGCCGACGGCAGAGCTTCCTGCTTGTCCGAACCCTTGGTACCCCAAGACACATCGTGCCAGTTGTTGAAGGCGTATACCATCAAGATGTTGATGTACGTCGACATGAGGACCAGGTAGAAGGGGAACGAATGGAACATGTGCCAGGGGTCAAGGTACAGGAACGAGGCGAGGAAGTAGAGACCGTAGATGGCAAAGAGCGACAAGATGATGACACCGGCGGCGCTGGCATTCGAGCCGAACACGCTTCCCAAGAAGGCGTGGACGTTGGTTGTGTTGATCTGATCCGCCACGGGCGTCTTGAATGCCTGGACGACCAAGTACGCAGACAGGACCAGAATATAAGCCTGGATGAAGCCAAAGACGAGGTAGGACGTAACGTAGGTGTACTTGGAACCCTTTGGCCGATTGCCCAGCGCCAAGATGAACTGTAGAATGACAAAGGCCAAGTAGATGTACTTGAGGATGGAGTTGATCAGCGGCGTCGCAGTGTCGCCAAAGGGAAACGCGTGGTGCTCGGCCGTCGTAGAAGAGGCGACCGTGGGCGTGCCGACGAGGTCCATGATGACGGACGTGGTGAGCCAGTACGAAGCGAGAGAGAACCAGGTGAAGATGACGTTGGCAATGTTGTAGAGCAGCTGCAGATGCAGGAAGAACATGCGGATGATGTTGTGGCCGCTCTTGTACATGCGGCCGAAATGCATCAGGGAATACAAGCTGGCCGCAAAGGAACCGTTCAGCCAGCGACGGCGCTGGCCGATGAACTCGGCCGCACCCTCAGGCACATCCGTTTCGCCCTTGGCTGCCTTGATGTAGGAGAGATGCCATTTCTGGCCGGCCTTGGCAACCAGCTCGAAGCAGAGAATACGGTCCTCGGCCAAGAACATGTTCTTCTTGAAAATGTTCATGCCCTCGATACCCTTCTTGCCCAGAATGGCCGACAGCGTGTGGTCACCGTGGAAGTACTGGTCCAGAGGACGACCCATGATTGCGCGGAACCGATACGCCGAGAAGGCGCCGGGCAGCACACTGACGTAGCCGAAAGCGCTTTCCAGGGGCTTGTCGAGAATGTTGGAGATCTTGTACTCGAAGTTCTGCACGGCAACGAGGGGGTTGAGCAGCTTGCGGCCGCCCTTGCCCAGCATGGCGTGGATCTCGCCACAGGCGCCGCCCAGGTCCTTGTCGTTGTAGAAGCCTTCCCAAAGCGCAAGCAGCGACTTTGGGCTGGGCTTGGTACCGGCATCGAGCAGGATGCACACCTCGGGGTTCAGGATCCGGCCAAACGCGTTGAAGAGCCAACGGTGGGAGTTGATCTTCTTGGTGTTCTTCTGCTTCAGGCAGAAGATGAACTGCACGGGCGGGAGGGTGGTGGGGCTGTCGTCGACCGGGCGGATCAGCTGCTGGTTGGGGGTTACAGACAGCTGGGTGGTGTACTCAAAGATGTGGGCTACGGTATCCTGGCCGTCGACATCCTGCTTGATGACACCGTCCTGGTAGACGCCGATGGTGGCCAGCACATCCAGCACGTTCTTGTCGGCCTTGTCCAGGCCGTCGAAGACCAGGCAGACAACAATCTTCTGCCAGGCCGGGCCGCCCTTGTTCCAGAAGGTCGACTTCTTCAGGTTGACAATGTCACGAATGTTCTGCATGACGCCGTGCAGGGTACGGGACACGAGCACCTTGTCCTCGTTGTAGTAGGTGATGGCGATGAGCAGCTCGGTGTGGCGGTTGAGCATACGCGGGCGCAGGTCGTAGCCGTTTTTCAGCGTGAAGTCGTTGGGATCGCACGTGGCGGCAGTGTAGCGCATCTTGAAAAACTCGTCGTGGTTGGCCTCGGAATCGAGGTACTTCTGCTGCACAGAGTTGCGGATGGCACTGGGGACGGGGTACTCGAGACTCAGCACAGAGCCTTGCACGAGCTTCACCTTGCGGGTCGGGTAGCGCTTCAGGCCGCCTCCAGACGACTGCTGCTGGCGACGGTAGAAGCTGTCATCCATGTCGCCGCCCATCGACAGCGCCGACTGGGGCCGGCCGGCGCCAAAGCCGCCGAACTGGTCCTGGTGATAGGCACCGCTGGACAGGCCCGAGTCGTTCTGGAAGGGAGACGGGGCGTTGGGGTAACCGGGCGCGGAACGGACTGTGCCCGCAGCACCCGGTGCGTAGGACTCCGTCAGGCTGTATGTTGACTCGGGGCGCATGGTGTTCATGCCCGCGCCGAGGCGGTCATGGTCGTAGTGTGAGGAGCCTTGGTTCAGCAGAGAGTGCTGGACCTCTTCGCTGTCGTCGGCGGGGGGGATGTGGTACTGGTTGCACGCCGGATGTTAGCTCTGTGCTAGGCTCGATAAGCTCCCCTGGATCGCGGATTCCCGCCGCGCGCGCGCGGTGTGTTTGGAGCTTTCTTTTCTTACCTGGCCCCCAGAAGGAAGCTCCTGTAGATGGTGGCCTTCATAGTCGCCTCCTTGGCCGCGGTACGCCATGGCGGAGGGGAGGAAGGTACAGAGGCAAGGAGACGGGGGAGAGAGAAAAGGAACGAGACGAGCCGAGCAGCCGCAGTGTCAGCTGGGATGCAAACCAGAATCGTACGTCGTAAACCACCAAAGGTAGTAACGCTGGCGACGGACGATGGCGCCTCGGGGCAGATGGATCGTAACGAGATGCGACGGGCGGTGACGCTGGCTGGACTCGTGCTTTTGACGATGCCTGGTGTTCCTTGTGGCAGGACGTTGGGAGAAACAAAGACACGGAACAAGGAAAGCAAAGAAAGGGAGGGGAGGCAGGGGGCAGTGCCGGTTTTGTTGGCTGTCGGCGTCCAGGTGCGGCTGGGAGAAGTGGTGGTCTTGGGCGTGTCGGGGCTCGTCTCAAGACGGAAAAAAGCCCAAGCGAGCTATAAGCAGGGCGAGCCAAGGGGTGGGTGCAGCGAAGTCCGGTTGCAGGTGGTCTTTGTTGACGACAAAAGGCGCTGCCGACCGTTTCAGTGCAAAGGGAGGGAGAAGAAAAGCGAAGAAAAGAGGAGGGAAGGATGCGCGTTTCGCGATAAATACAAACGGGAGAGAAAAGGCAGGGAAAAAGAGTTGGAAAGGAAGGAAGAGAAGAAGGGAAGGAGAGAAGGAGAGAAGGAGGAAGCTCGTGGAAGGACCAAAGAGCAAAGAGGATCGGGCGGCAGAGGGGAAGGAGCGAAGGGGCTGCAGAGAAAAAAGGAGAAACAGGGCATTAAAGCAAGCTGAAGGAACCGCAGAGCTGCTGCTAGGACGGGGGCTCGTCAGACAGTAAGCCTAGCCAGGGCCTGCAGGTTGTTCGTATACGGCAAATGGTGGGTCCTGCGCTCCCAGGGAAATGGCGTGGGGCTTTTTTTTCCTTTTCTTGTCGTTCCAGGGCTGCTCTGTCTTCCTACGTCCTGCTGTCTGCTCCGCAGCTGTACATGTACAGCCCCAGCGGATCGAAAAGGAAATGGGGAGGAAGAGGAGGGGGGGGGGGGGGGGGAGGTGGTGAGCACGCCGCCTAGCAAGGGCAGGGCTGAACCGGACAGAAAACGGTGGCGGAGGGGGTTGGCCGTGGCAGGGAGCCGGGCAGGTTACGGAGGACGCTGGACGAGACGAGCAGAGCAATCGTGTACAGCATGCACCGCCAGTCTAGACGAAACGCTGTCTGCACACCCACCATGCCGAAACGCCGTCGCAGCCTCTCACCAGCGGCTGCACGGCGGGTGAGATCCGAACGCATGGCCACAGAGAGTGAGACAGCAACACGAGCAGAACGAGCAGAACGAGCAGAACGAGCAGAACAGGAAAACGACCTGCCAGGGCATGGCTGCACGGCTGCACAGCTGGCCAAGCACATCGGCCATGCCGTGCCGTTTGCTCGCCTCGCGCATGGCTGGCCGCGACGAACAGCCCTACTCCGTACTCTACGGCGTACATTTAACAGGCCCAAACGCGCATGGGGTTGCTGCGCCCTTTGGCCGGCTTGCTCCTGGTCCTTTTTTTTCTGCGGTCCCTTAATATTAACGCTTCCTTCCATTCCTTCGCGAGCGTTAGTAGCGTCTCTGCGTCGCGAAAAGTCCTCACCTCGCTGTTCCTCTTTTCTCTTTTCCTGTATTTCCGCTGTGCCTCCGTTCTTGTCTGCGGAGTCCGTCGTACGGAGTAGGATACGAGTACTTTGCAACGTGCGAGCACGGCTCTACGCTGCAGTCTTCCGTCCTGCTTTCCACCGCATCCACGTCTGAAACCCTCTGGGCAGCACACGACACGTCGCACGACAGGACCTGTGGCGGCACACACATAGCATCGTGTTCGTCTTGTCAACCGTCGTCAGGCACAATAAGATGAGGCGAGGCACGTTTTTGGCTCCGGCCAGCAAGTGGGTATGCAAGGAGCGCCGCGGTGGGAAATACAACGGGCGTGGCCAGATGCCGACCGGCACGATGGAAAAGGCACTGCACCAGAGACACATCTCCTCAGCCGCAGCCCCGCCCCGCCTGCAAGCTTGCCCAACCCGTCGTAGACGGCAGACCGCACGCGTCCCGCACAGACAAGACTTTCCTGCGCTCGTGGCGTTGCCCCTGTTCTGTCGTAGAACGTGTCCAGGACGGAGGACAGCTGGCCGTCTCGTATTGTCTGTCCCTTGCGCGACCGCTTGTCCTCTGTCGCCACGCCGATCCCCGTTGCTTTCCTACCTTTCCACTGCGACGTTCGTTCTCGTGCTGCTTGCTCCTCGTAAACGCGATAAAAATAGAAAAAGGGGGCGGGACAGTGGCGGAGGCTGCTGCTGGGGGTCGTGCTGGGGCCCGCTTCTGCCTTGGCACGCCCTTTTTCGCCGTGACGGCCGTCCCAGTCTGCGGCAGTGCAAACAGCCCGCCAGGCCAATCACACGGCGGCGCATCCCTCCCTAAAATAGGCCATTGAGCTCCATAAAAAGCTGGCGATCGACCGTTGGCGATGCGGCCGAGACTACAGAACCAGAAAAAAGAAAAAAAACCTGAAACAGGGCATGACGAAGCCCGCATCTCGAGCCCAACAGGGCAAACAAAAAGACAAATATATATGTATGAAGACGGCCAAAACGACTGAGAGGGCAAAAGCATATAGAACCACAGCGCTCCAGGCCCGACTTTACGACCTCTGGCCAAGCCACTGCATGTGATCACGTGATGTGTCACGCTTACATCCGGCAACGACCCGTCTTCCAAGCCGCCCCCTTTGTGTGTGGAATCACCGCGTGTGGAATCACTCACCTCTGGACTCGTGCTGCAAAGCGTCAACCGTTTGAAAATCCCCCGTCTCTCCGTCACTGGCAGTCGGCCATGTAGGCGTATATATCTCTCCCTCTCGCTGATGGGAAGCCAAGAAGTCTTTGCTTGCCAGTTCTTGCAGCCATATGCCTGCTCGTTGCATCACCGTTGGCCCGCTTTCCTCCACCGCTCCAGTGTCCAAACCACTCCTCATAGCATCGACGCACACAATGGCAGCGTTTCGGAGTGTGTTCGTCCAGCTCGAGCGCCCGGACGTGCGCATCCACGTGTCCTTGTCGGAGCCGACGGGGGTCGCAACGGCTGCCTCCGACGAGGCCGCACCGACGATCGTGTTCCTCCATTACTGGGGCGGGTCGACGCGCACCTGGGCAGCAGTCGCGTCCCGCGTCGCTGCCGAGCCCGCCGGCGCTGTCGCCGCCCGCTCGCGCTACCGGACGGCCTCCATCGACTTCCGCGGCTGGGGCCGCTCCACCGGGCCCGACGATGCGTCCGCGTACTCGATCCAGGCGCTCGCCGCGGACGTCGAGGCGGTGCTTGTCCAGCTGCGGCAGCGCGGGGACCTTGTGGGCCGCAACGTCGTGCTCGTCGGCTTGTCCATGGGGGCCAAGGTCGCCCAGGTGGTCGCGGCCCACAACCAGCGTCAGCGTGGCGGCACCGACGGCCGCCGCCTGCTGGACATCCGCGCCGTCGTCCTGGCCAGTCCCGCACCGGCCGCCGCCCTGCAGCTGCCGCCCGACATGCTGGAGCAGCAGCTGCACGCCTACGACAATGCCGGGTCGGCGTCGTTTGTCGCCCGCCACGTGCTGACCGAGTCGTTTCGGAACGCGTCCGCGCCGCTGCCCGACTTCTTCGTCGAGGACATGCTCCGCGGAAACCCGTGGGCGCGGGCGGCGTGGCCGGCGTACGCCATGGCCGAGGACGTGACGAGCACGTCGCTGAGCCGCCCCGACGCAGACGGCTCGGCAGGCACAGGCTCCACAGGCTCGCCCCTCGCCGTGCTCGTCCTGGCGGCCGAGCGGGACGTGGTGGAGCCTCTGGACCGCGTACGGAGCGGCGTGCATGGCTTGATACGCGGCGCCGAGCTGGACGTGGTGGCCGGGTCCGGCCACCTGTCACCCATTGACGCGCCAGAGGCGGTGGCCGCGGCCATTGTCCGGTTCGTGGACAAGACGGTGAAGACCAAAAGAGCAGCGTGAGACGGGTGGCAAGGCCAGACAACTGCACGTGTGTAGACAGACGAGGAATGTGTATCTATTGTACACAAAGACTTTGAGATCCTCCCTCCCCTTGGACTAGACAAGGGCATACCATGTTGTGCTGTATGGACAAGACTGAAATGGGCAGGACAGCATGAAAATGCCAGAGAAAACCCTCTTATTGTATGGGTGGCCGTGATCACCGAGACATGCCCGCAGCGAGCCTCTACTTCCCCGAATACATTTCATCGTAGCTGGCTGCTGCTGTTGAGACTGCGGTGCTACCTTTTTTCATGCTGGGCGTGCCATGGCTACACGTGTGGTTCTCAAGACACTGTTTCTGCTGTGGTTTTCGTTGCCTCCACCTCCAGACAACACACCATTCAGAGCAGGCAACCCGCTGTATCTGCGTGGTTTAGAGAGGAAAGCCACCGACCAGTATAGGCTCGAGCATTGCGAACTGCGGCTGCTGTGCTTACTGGAGAAGAGAAGGAGGCCGGGGGGAGGGATGCGCGGGCCCAAGGGTGCCAAGAGAGAGCGTTCTGCTGCATGTGGTGTTGGAACAGCCATGCACGAGAGCTCTAGTCGTTTCCATCAAAATGGAAACAGACAAGGAGCTGGCAACGTTCTTGTAGTATTTTATGTATCCCGTTAAGCACTATATCAAACAAAAGGGCGAACAGACAAGAAGCGATAGGGCAGACGGGAGAAAGAAAGAAAACAATGTCAAGAAAAAAAAAGAAAATCGAGTTTATCGGAACACCACATAAAAGAGACGAAAAAGGAGAGAGAAGCGAGAAATAATCTAACCAAAAAAAAAAAAAAACTTAAGAAAAAGATGGTGTATCTATGTGTGTGATGCCTTCCCGGTGCATCTTCTACAACACCGGGGGGGGGGGGGGGGGGGGGGGGGGGGGGGGGGGGGGGGCGGGGGGGGGGGGGGGGGGGGGGGGGGGGGGGGGGGGGGGGCGGGGCGGGG